>JAJQKJ010002417.1:0-138600 GCA_029574335.1 Rana kukunoris | reverse complement strand
GGGTAGAACGCCAGGATCCGGTCTCTGCTAGGAGAAAGGCGCTGAGGGAGGTGGGCAACACTGTTGCCCTCCTCTTGAGCGGTCCTGGTCAACCAAGCCCGGTCCAGACCGCGCTCATCAAGGTTCTTCCTCAGGGGGGTCTGCAACTGCCGTACCTCCCGAGCCAGGTGGCAATAAAAAAATGTCCGGAGGGAGCGACTCATTCTCACCAGGATGGTGATGTTCTTAACCTCCTCCTGTGGAGATGGGAATGAGCCTGTACCTCTTCCAAGGGTCAACGCCCTCACCAACCCAAAGCGGTGATAAAGCGTTCCATACACACGGGAGTGACAAAACTTATATCAAAAATCCCGTGTGTGTTGGTGGGATGGATGACAGCAAAAAGGTCATCCACCCCAAAACCCAAGGAGAGTACCAGGCCCACCACCTCCTCGAGCGGGCAGGGGTCGGACCTCGTACCGAAGTGGACAACTTCCTACGCTCCTCTCTGGACCACTGTACCCCTCGTCCACGCCGACCCCTGCGTCCTCTCCTGGTCAGCAGGGGGGGGGCGCGGAAATTCTGGGCGCCAAAAACGGCTGTAAGGTGGTCCAGAGGGGCACGAGAGCCCAACACATGGGCGGAAAGAGCGACCCCCCTTTAGGGCAGACAATAAGTTGCCTCCGGAGACCCCGAAAGATGCTCTCCGGAAGGGGGGACCCCCCTCAGCACCCCAGAAGTGGGGACGGGACGGGGGGGCCCCCATCCCTGCGGTGGTGTTGCACCCACCCCCGCTGATATACCCTGACCCCTGACCCACCACCTTTGGCCTGACTACAGGCTCCCCCCCCCGGGACCACAGCAAGGGGGGTACCACCCCACCAAACTCCCCACCCAGACCCCTCAGCGACCACAACCAGCCCTTGGGACTCCACCTGTACTGGGGGGGAGGCTCCTGGGGACCTCCAACTGCCGGATATAATCATATGCTATACAGTCCACTGGGAGGGGTCCCACCTGACTTTCCCCCCACCCGCCTGTTCTGCAGGGAGCCCCTCGGGGGCCTGTGGCAGTGTCCATGAGGGACTGGGGGGGTGGGCAGCTTACCGTCCAATTTACCGTCCTCACGTCTCTGTCCATCTCCTGCCGGGGTGCCTGGAGGTGCCTGCTGCAGGCGTTCTGGGGCTGGGCACCCCTGCACCCCCGGCCTCTCATCCCCCAGGTCCCCTGAGCCCCCACCGACCACCGCAAACTCGCGGGGGGCACTTCCGGTCGCGGGACGGGCACTTCCGGTTTCGGGTCTGGTCACTTCCGGTTCCCGGTCTGGCCACTTCCGGTCCGGTCTGGTCACTTCCGGTTCCGGCTGATCACTTACGGTTCTTGGGCGGTCACTTCCGGGTCCAGGTCTACTCCACCCCCAACAGCCGGCGCCATCTTGGCCACACTGCACACAAGCTGTTTACCTCCAGATGACCGCAGCACAATGCCTCCACCATGTGTCTGCCTCTCTCCCGTTGACATAGCAGCTGCAGGAGCAGTCCCTGGCCTTTCCGATGGCCAGATCCTCCCGCTCCACTGCAAGTGAGGGGTCATGGAAGCGACACATGGCGGGCTTCAGCTGTGGCAGTGCGGACCATCTGGGGGAGCCTGGGTATGCTGACCTGAAGATTGGGGGGGTGGTACCGCGGCGGCACCTGGGCCCGGCGACCTCCTGGATCACTGGACTCCCCGGACTTCGCCAACCCCCAGTCCCTTCCACGGACCGAGGGATCGGCTCCCGGGAACCCTCCCAGGTTTTATGGCCATACTGGGCCCTGCACCACCGGCACTCGCCCCCCCCCCCACTGCACCCAGGCTCCCCTGACTCTCCTGGCTGTTTGGGGGGTTGGGACCCATTCTTAGACCGCCCGCTCCTCCTCGTCTGCCTGGCTCCCTTCCCGGTTGGCCTGCTGGAGGGTCCTCGGAGCTCCTCTAGGAAGTTCATCTCTCCAGCCCCACGTTGGCAAAAGCCCCCCAGGTATTCCCATATTTCTTTTACTTCTAGTCCTAGGGTGGTGATGGCCCCCTTGAATTCAGATCTCTTATTACTGGAGCACCTGTCCCTCTTTTCCTCAGGCCTGCGGAAGTAGTCATCTTTTCACGCAGGCCTGAGATATCCTCACCAGCAGGGATTTGATTTTATCCCGCCTCTTCCTGGTTCTTGCCTCATTCTCACCTGGCTGAGGGGCTGTCCAGTCTGAGAGACCCTCCTGGGTCTCCAGGAAGAGACGGTCCTCCCTGCTGATGGTGGTGGCGGTGGTCTGGCTGGAGGGCAGGTGCTGTTGACTCCTCCGGAGGCCGGAAGCCGGTCCACCTCCGGGGCTGAGGGAGGCCATCCCACCCTCTTCCGGGGCAGGGGGCTGGGGGCTGGAGGCTGGTCCTGGTAGGCTGGAACACAGGAGCTCTGGAAGACAGGTCTTCTCTCCTCTCCAGCAGGAAGCAGAATGAGCTCTGTGGGAGGAGCCGGAACTACTGCCAGTGGGTGGGAGCTGCACTGAGACCGAGGAGGGGTAATTTTTTATTTATAAAACTACGACCAAAAGGTTAACAAATATATAAAATAAACAAAATAACTAAATAAACCAAATAACACAAAAACAAACAACAAAACACAAACCATCAAATCACCGACCTCCACCCACCAAGAAATAACTATAAAAAGAAAAAAAAAAAAATAGCACCAGAACAGGTATTTACAACAGGCTCACTGGTACAAGAGAAAGTCTTTATAGTCCATCAGAAAAGCTTGCCCAGATCATTGCCAAAAAAAAAAACCACTTAAAACGGCTCACTGGTACAGTAGGGAGATATTAAAGTCCATAGAAACCACTACTGTCCAGATCATCGCCAACCACAACACACCCCACCATCACAACAACAAATACCTACAACCCACGTATGAGCAAGAACATGATAGTCAGACATGTCTGTAGCCTTATTTCAAAAAAAAATACCATAAACAAAATCTAAGGGGGTGAAAAAAGGATAGATGCCCCTACCCATGGAGAGGGGCAGAGCCGTGACCTAAGGGGGCTGGAAGAGGAACCCCCTCCATAAATGGGCACACCTCTCAGGCCCGACCCTGCTCCTTTCCAGATCCCGCACCTTCACCAACTCCCGAAAGATACCGCCCACCACCTCATGCACAGGCAGGATTTTGTCCCTAGTGGACACCAAACACCGAGCGTGCCAAGTGTAATAAAGCACAACTAGGCTGACTAAATAAAGTGACGATAACTCAAATCCCCTGCGGACCCCAAAATCACCATACACTCGCTCAGCATAGGTCAGGGCCGGAAGGCGGGGGTAGCCAATGGCACCCCTACCTTCGTAAGAACCTCCATGTTGAAGGGACATTGGACCAGAAAATGGTCCATGGTCTCCAATGTCCCACCACATTCCTGACGGGGGCAGTCCCTGTCCCCCAGGTTCCTGTATTTGAGATTCGCACGGACATAGAGTCGTCCATGGAACGACCTCCATGCGAGATCCCAAAACTTACTTGGAATTCTAGAAGAATTCAAGAGGGCTAGCCCCTCCGTGAGGACCCTCTCAGGGCAGTCCCTCAAAGACAGGGGCTTCAAAATGTCCGAGGCCATGACCCTCAGGTACAGCTCCCGCCGACCCAAAGAGCCCCACCTCCAGGGCAGTTATCCGCCACTGCCTCAGTACCTTTAATGCCAGGGGGACATAGGAAGGGAGATACCCATGCGATCTCCTCAGATCGCCGGGCCTCCCCCCTCCCCCCACTGCCTCAAGAACAGCAAGAGCCAGTCCTTGCATGAACACTCCCACCAGGAAGGCTCGTCCACAAATATGGACTGCAAATTGTATTTAACAAAGATGGTGACAAAGAACACCACCGGGTTGACCATGTCCAACCCACCTTGCCGTCGCTGGCGGTATGTGACCTCCCTCTTGATCAGGTTCAGTCTGCTTCCCCACAACAGCAGGAAGAACAGACCATAGACCCGAGCATAGAGAGATGCTGGCAAAAGACACACATAGCTTACAAAGAGAAACTCAGGCAATAAGTACGTCTTGACCAAGCTTACCCTTTCCCTCAGGGAAAGTTTCCAACCTTTCCAGGCCTTCACCTTCCGAGTGGCACTCACCAGCCTGCGCTCCCAGTTTAGCTTGGGATAATCACCCGGGCCGAAATGAATGCCAAGAACTCGAATCTCTGGTACGGGCGTGGGGAACACGTCCGGAAGGGGGAACTGCTCCCCCTCCTTCCCCAACCAGAAAACTTCACTCTTGTCCCAATTGACCAGCGAGCCTGACGCCTCAGAGTAGCACCCGATCTGGGACTCCACATAATGGGCCTCCTCACGACCAGATACCACCACCGAGACGTCGTCCGCATAGGCCACAACCCTCACCGCCGAAACCGGACCCCCGACAGGTCCCACCGGAACCCCCCCAGACGCCCGCAGTCTAGCCTCCTTACGAAGGGGTCGACCGCAAAGATGTACAGGAGGGGGCTCAGCGGGCACCCCTGCCGGACGCCAGAGTCCACGGCAAAGGCCCGGCCCACCCAACCGTTGACAAGAGGGAAGCTCTCAGCTCCCCTATACAATACCTGCAGCCAATCAACGAATTGATCAGGCAGACCGTATCTCCTCAGAAGCAGCCAAAGGTACTCGTGGTTCACCCGATCAAACGCCTTAGCCTGATCCAATGCAAGCAGATACCGCTCGCTGCCATCAGCCCTGCACCTTTCCACAGCCTCCCGGACGCTCAGGACGGCACTAAAAGTGCCCCGGCCAGGAATTGTGCAGTGCTGAGAGGGAGACAGCATCCTGCCCGCCAAAGCAGACAGACGTGTAAACAAGATCTTTGCCAGTATCTTCCTATCTGTGGTAAGAAGGGCGATCGGACGCCAATTCTCCACCACAGACGGATCTTTCCCTTTGACAGTAGGATCAGAGCTGACCTTCTCATTGAGGGAGGCAGCAGGCCATAGGCCAAACATTCACTAAACACGTCCCTCAGATGAGGAGCCAAGAGGCTCTTAAAGGTTTTGTAGAACTCGGCCGTGAGCCCATCGGGCCCAGGTGACTTTTTAGAAGCTAAAGAGCTAATAGCCTGCTCAACTTCAGCTACCGAGATCTCTTCTGTCAGAGAGTCAGGAAGGTCAGACCCCACTTCCAGCGGGGTCTCATCAAGGAATTCCCTGACTTTCTCCATGTCTAGAGGCCGCTTCTTCAGGAGGTCCGAAAAGTGGTCTCTGACGACACCCAGGATCCCCGATCTGGACCGGACCAGAGATCCTGAGGCATCCTTCAGGCCATGTACGACCTTCGACCTCGCCACCTCACCACAGCTCCTGTAGGGATCAGGAGAGATAAACTTCCCATAATCCCTCTCAAAAACCAGGGAGGCGAGACGGTCGTACTGACACTCCTTCATCTGCGCCTTCAGACCGGATATCTGTTCCTGAGAGCCCCCAGAGGACACCAGGCGGTCAAGCTGCCTGCGTAGTCTCTGGTAAGCCTTGGTACTTGGAAGCTGCCCTGTACCCAGAGATTTCCCGGAAAAAGTCGCCAGACCTCTTTTTAACTACTTCCCACCACTCAAGGCGGGAGCAGTTGCCCTCAAGGAGCGAGGTCTGGCCCAGGAAGAAAACCTCATAGGCTTCCCTAACCTCAGGATCCTCCAGTAGCGACCCATTCAGGCGCCACAAACCCCTCCCTTTCTGAGGAGTGTCAGCGACATTCAGGGCCACAGATACCATACAGTGATCGGAGAACTCTACCGACTGCAGCTCAGGAGCCGAGCAGACAGAGTCCTCCTTTAAAAAAAAACCTATCTAATCTACTCTTACTACTACCTCGGGAAAATGTGAAACCAGTGAGGTTGGGGAGGTGACGAACGTGCACATCCACCAACCTGGCCTCCCTCACTACGTTATTCAAAAAAATACTATCATATCCCAGAGGGTTGGCGGCACCTGCCCGGTCTTTGGGCCTAGTGATCATATTGAAATCGCCACCAAAAATCACCTGCTGGGACGTAAAAAGATAAGGCTTAACCGCCGTAAGGAGGCTCCTCCTCTCCCTCCTAGTTTGAGGCCCATAAAAATTTATGAGCCGGAGGAATTGCCCCCTCACGACAGCGTCCACCACCAGACATCTACCGATCTCCACTTCAATCACTCGCCGGCAAGCCACCGGACCAGTCTTAAAAAGGACCGCAACCCCACTGCAGGGCTCGGCCGCAAGAGACCAGAGGGAGGGCCCACATCTCCACTCCCTCTTTGCTAGATGCATCTCTGCCACAGATGCCAGCCAGGTCTCCTGCAAAAACAAAATGTCAGCTTCAACACGGCTGAGAAAATCGAAGGCCATAAAACGAGCTCCCGCAGAACGAATACTTGCGACATTAATGGTCGCAAGCCGTATTGGAGAGGGTACCGCCATCAGAATGATTGAAAGTGGTCATGTTCTCCTTCATACTACAAACACAAAAACATATTTACATATCTACACTTCCTCCTCCTCTGAGCCCGAGGAGGAGGAGAAGATACCAAACGGGTTCCCCAGGGACACCCCACTTCGTGCCCCTGGGGGAACCCCACCCTTCACTGGGGACTTCCCGCCCCCAGATCTGGCAGCCTTCCCCTTCTTCTTTTTGCGTCTCACCTGCTCCCACTCCTGCCACCTCTCCGAGATGACTACACCACCCCCCTCCTCGGACCCGCTGCTCGAGATTTCCCTCTTGGATGAGGCTCGAGCAGCTTCCATCTCCATGGCCACAGGGCCAGAGGAGACTCTGGGTCCAGAAGGGGGGGGAATGGAAGAGGCAGGAGGGGGCCAGAGACAGGGGAGAGGACAGGGGGGGGACCAGACTTAGCTGGACGGGAAGAAGAAGGGGGAGGGGGGGGACGGGACTTGGGAGGGGGGGGACGAGGGGGGGGGGTACGAGGAGGGGAAGATGAGGGAGGAGGGCATGGGGAAACAGATGGAGGGCCAGGTGGAGGGGAGGGGCAATGGTGAGGAGGGGGAAAGGGAAGGGGGATGGGGATCGGCCCTGCAACATTAGGAGGGGAAGGCCCTGGCCCCGGACCCTCAGGCCCGGGACCCCCAGGCCTCCCCGACTCCTCCCCACCGGCTCCGCCCTCCGGAGGATCGGGAGCCTCCTGGCCAACCGAGCCCGTGTCCCCCGGGGGGGGAGCCCCACGCCCACGCCTGCTCCGCCTTCTTTGAGGCAATGGGCCTGTTGGTCCCTCCGGAGTAGTACTAGGGGCTCCAGGATCCCCACCCCCCCGGCCATCACTCGCCGGGGGGGCTTCGGCCGCTCCCGGCCCGGGAGGTCCCCCCCCTGAGGAAGAACCCCGATATGCTTTGGGACACCTGCTAAATGGGTGCCCCATCTCACCACACAAGTTGCAGCATATCTTCCCACATGACTCGGACTGGTGGCCAAACTCGTGGCACCGGCCACATCTGACCACCGTGCAGTCCGAGCTCATGTGGGTCGGGCTGCCGCACTTGAAGCAACGACGGGGCTGTCCCGGGTAGAACGCCAGGATCCGGTCTCTGCCTAGAAAGGCGCTGCCAGGGAGGTGGGCAACACTGTTGCCCTCCCTCTTGAGCCGGATCCTGGTCAACCAAGCCCCGGTCCAGACCCCGCGCTCATCAAGGTTCTTCCTCAGGGGGGTCTGCAACTGCCCGTACCTCCCGAGCCAGGTGGCAATGTCCTCCGGAGGGAGCGACTCATTCCTCACCAGGATGGTGATGTTCTTAACCTCCTCCTGCCTGGAGATGGGAATGAGCCTGTACCTCTTCCAAGGGTCAACGCCCCTCACCAACCCAAAGCCGGTGATAAAGCGTTCCATACACACGGGAGTGACAAAACTTATATCAAACTCCCGTGTGTTGGTGGGATGGATGACAGCAAAAAGGTCATCCACCCCAAAACCCAAGGAGAGTACCAGGCCCACCACCTCACCTCGAGCGGGGCAGGGGTCCGGACCCTCGTACCGAAGCTGGACAACATTCCTACGCCTCCTCTCTGGACCACCTGTACCCCTCGTCCACGCCGACCCCTGCGTCCTCTCCTGGTCAGCAGGGGGGGCGCGGAAATTCTGGGCGCCAAACCGGCTGTACAGGTGGTCCAGAGGGGCACGAGAGCCCAACACCTGGGCGAAAGAGCGACCCCCCTTTAGGGCAGACAATAAGTTGGCCTCCGGAGACCCCCGAAAGATGTTCTCCGGAAGTGGGGCACCCCCCTCAGCACCCCCAGAAGTGGGGGGGGGACGGGGGGGCCCCCATCCCTGCCGGTGGTGTTGCACCCACCCCCGCTGATATACCCTGACCACCCTGACCCACCACCTTTGGCCTGACTACAGGCTCCCCCCCCCCCGGGACCACAGCAGAGGGGGGTACCACCCCCACCAAACTCCCCCACCCAGACCCCTCCGCGACCACACCAGCCCCTTGGGACTCCACCTGTACTGGGGGGGAGCCCCCCTGGGACCCCTCCAACTGCCGGATATAATCATATGCTATACAGTCCACTGGGAGGGGTCCCACCTGACTTTCCCCCCACCCCGCCTGTGCTGCAGGGAGCCCCTCGGGGCCTGTGGCAGTGTCCATGGGGACCTGGGGGGGGTGGCAGCTTACCGTCCAATTTACCGTCCTCACCGTCTCTGTCCATCTCCTGCCGGGGGTGCCTGGAGGTGCCTGCTGCAGCGTCCGGGGCTGGGCACCCCTGCACCCCCGGCCTCTCATCCCCCAGGTCCCCTGAGCCCCCACCGACCACCGCAAACTCGCGGGGGGGCACTTCCGGTCGCGGGACGGGCACTTCCGGTTTCGGGCTGGTCACTTCCGGTTCCGGTCTGGTCACTTCCGGTTCCGGCTGGGGCACTTCCGGTTCCGGCTGGGGCACTTCCGGTTCTTGGGCGGTCACTTCCGGGTCCCGGTCTACTCCACCCCCAACAGCCGGCGCCATCTTGGCCACACTGCACACAAGCTGTTTACCTCCAGATGACCGCAGCACAATGCCTCCACCATGTGTCTGCCTCTCTCCCGATGACATAGCAGCCGCAGGAGCAGTCCCTGGCCTTTCCATGGCCAGATCCTCCCGCTCCACTGCAAGCTGAGGGGTCATGGAAGCCGACACATGGCGGGCTTCAGCTGTGGCAGTGCGACCATCCTGGGGGAGCCTGGGTATGCTGACCTGAAGATGGCGGGGGGGTACCGCCGGCGGCACCTGGGCCCGGCGACCTCCTGGATCACTGGACTCCCCGGACTTCGCCAACCCCCAGTCCCTTCCACGGACCGAGGGATCGGCTCCCGGGAACCCTCCCCAGGTTTTATGGCCATACTGGGCCCTGCACCACCGGCACTCGCCCCCCCCCCCCACTGCACCCAGGCTCCCCTGACTCTCCTGGCTGTTTGGGGGGTTGGGACCCCTTCTTAGACCGCCCGCTCCTCCTCGCTGCCTGGCTCCCTTCCCGGTTGGCCTGCTGGAGGGTCCTCCGGAGCTCCTCTAGGAAGTTCATCTCTCCAGCCCCACGTTGGCAAAAGCCCCCCAGGTATTCCCATATTTCTTTTACTTCTAGTCCTAGGGTGGTGATGGCCCCCTTGAATTCAGATCTCTTATTACTGGAGCACCTGTCCCTCTTTTCCCTCAGGCCTGCGAGAGTAGTCATCTTTTCCACGCAGGCCTGAGATATCCTCACCAGCAGGGATTTGATTTTATCCCGCCTCTTCCTGGTTCTTGCCTCATTCTCACCTGGCTGAGGGGCTGTCCAGTCTGAGAGACCCTCCTGGGTCTCCAGGAAGAGACGGTCCTCCCTGCTGATGGTGGTGGCGGTGGTCTGGCTGGAGGGCAGGTGCTGTTGACTCCTCCGGAGGCCGGAAGCCGGTCCACCTCCGGGGCTGAGGGAGGCCATCCCACCCCTCTTCCGGGGCAGGGGGCTGGGGGCTGGAGGCTGGTCCTGGTAGGCTGGAACACAGGAGCTCTGGAAGACAGGTCTTCTCTCCTCTCCAGCAGGAAGCAGAATGAGCTCTGTGGGAGGAGCCGGAACTACTGCCAGTGGGTGGAGCTGCACTGAGACCGAGGAGGGGTAATTTTTTATTTATAAAACTACGACCAAAAGGTTAACAAATATATAAAATAAACAAAATAACTAAATAAACCAAATAACACAAAAACAAACAAAAAAACTAAAATCAAAACCACCTCCAAAAGACCTCCACCCAAATAAAATAAAAGAAAAAAAAAAAATAGCACCAGAACAGGTATTTACAACAGGCTCACTGGTACAAGAGAAAGTCTTTATAGTCCATCAGAAAAGCTTGCCCAGATCATTGCCAAAAAAAAAAAAAAAACACTTAAAACGGCTCACTGGTACAGTAGGGAGATATTAAAGTCCATAGAAACCACTACTGTCCAGATCATCGCCAACCCACAACACACCCCACCATCACAACAACAAATACCTACAACCCACGTATGAGCAAGAACATGATAGTCAGACATGTCTGTAGCCTTATTTAAAAAAAAATACCATAAACAAAATCTAAGGGGGTGAAAAAGGATAGATGCCCCTACCCATGGAGAGGGGCAGAGCCGTGACCTAAGGGGGCTGGAAGAGGAACCCCCTCCATAAATGGGCACACCTCTCAGGCCCGACCCTGCTCCTTTCCAGATCCCGCACCTTCACCAACTCCCGAAAGATACCGCCCACCACCTCATGCACAGGCAGGATTTTGTCCCTAGTGGACACCAAACACCGAGCGTGCCAAGTGTAATAAAGCACAACTAGGCTGACTAAATAAAGTGACGATAACTCAAATCCCCTGCGGACCCCAAAATCACCATACACTCGCTCAGCATAGGTCAGGGCCGGAAGGCGGGGGTAGCCAATGGCACCCCCTACCTTCGTAAGAACCTCCATGTTGAAGGGACATTGGACCAGAAAATGGTCCATGGTCTCCAATGTCCCACCACATTCCTGACGGGGGCAGTCCCTGTCCCCCAGGTTCCTGTATTTGAGATTCGCACGGACATAGAGTCGTCCATGGAACGACCTCCATGCGAGATCCCAAAACTTACTTGGAATTCTAGAAGAATTCAAGAGGGCTAGCCCCTCCGTGAGGACCCTCTCAGGGCAGTCCCTCAAAGACAGGGGCTTCAAAATGTCCGAGGCCATGACCCTCAGGTACAGCTCCCGCCGACCCAAAGAGCCCACCTCCAGGGCAGTTATCCGCCACTGCCTCAGTACCTTTAATGCCAGGGGGACATAGGAAGGGAGATACCCATGCGATCTCCTCAGATCGCCGGGCCTCCCCCCCTCCCCCCACTGCCTCAAGAACAGCAAGAGCCAGTCCTTGCATGAACACTCCCACCAGGAAGGCTCGTCCACAAATATGGACTGCAAATTGTATTTAACAAAGATGGTGACAAAGAACACCACCGGGTTGACCATGTCCAACCCACCTTGCCGTCGCTGGCGGTATGTGACCTCCCTCTTGATCAGGTTCAGTCTGCTTCCCCACAACAGCAGGAAGAACAGACCATAGACCCGAGCATAGAGAGATGCTGGCAAAAGACACACATAGCTTACAAAGAGAAACTCAGGCAATAAGTACGTCTTGACCAAGCTTACCCTTTCCCTCAGGGAAAGTTTCCAACCTTTCCAGGCCTTCACCTTCCGAGTGGCACTCACCAGCCTGCGCTCCCAGTTTAGCTTGGGATAATCACCCGGGCCGAAATGAATGCCAAGAACTCGAATCTCTGGTACGGGCGTGGGGAACACGTCCGGAAGGGGGAACTGCTCCCCCTCCTTCCCCAACCAGAAAACTTCACTCTTGTCCCAATTGACCAGCGAGCCTGACGCCTCAGAGTAGCACCCGATCTGGGACCCCACATAATGGGCCTCCTCACGACCAGATACCACCACCGAGACGTCGTCCGCATAGGCCACAACCCTCACCGCCGAAACCGGACCCCCGACAGGTCCCACCGGAACCCCCCCCAGACGCCCGCAGTCTAGCCTCCTTACGAAGGGGTCGACCGCAAAGATGTACAGGAGGGGGCTCAGCGGGCACCCCTGCCGGACGCCAGAGTCCACGGCAAAGGCCCGGCCCACCCAACCGTTGACAAGAGGGAAGCTCTCAGCTCCCCTATACAATACCTGCAGCCAATCAACGAATTGATCAGGCAGACCGTATCTCCTCAGAAGCAGCCAAAGGTACTCGTGGTTCACCCGATCAAACGCCTTAGCCTGATCCAATGCAAGCAGATACCGCTCGCTGCCATCAGCCCTGCACCTTTCCACAGCCTCCCGGACGCTCAGGACGGCACTAAAAGTGCCCCGGCCAGGAATTGTGCAGTGCTGAGAGGGAGACAGCATCCTGCCCGCCAAAGCAGACAGACGTGTAAACAAGATCTTTGCCAGTATCTTCCTATCTGTGGTAAGAAGGGCGATCGGACGCCAATTCTCCACCACAGACGGATCTTTCCCCTTTGACAGTAGGATCAGAGCTGACCTTCTCATTGAGGGAGGCAGCAGGCCATAGGCCAAACATTCACTAAACACGTCCCTCAGATGAGGAGCCAAGAGGCTCTTAAAGGTTTTGTAGAACTCGGCCGTGAGCCCATCGGGCCCAGGTGACTTTTTAGAAGCTAAAGAGCTAATAGCCTGCTCAACTTCAGCTACCGAGATCTCTTCTGTCAGAGAGTCAGGAAGGTCAGACCCCACTTCCAGCGGGGTCTCATCAAGGAATTCCCTGACTTTCTCCATGTCTAGAGGCCGCTTCTTCAGGAGGTCCGAAAAGTGGTCTCTGACGACACCCAGGATCCCCGATCTGGACCGGACCAGAGATCCTGAGGCATCCTTCAGGCCATGTACGACCTTCGACCTCGCCACCTCACCACAGCTCCTGTAGGGATCAGGAGAGATAAACTTCCCATAATCCCTCTCAAAAACCAGGGAGGCGAGACGGTCGTACTGACACTCCTTCATCTGCGCCTTCAGACCGGATATCTGTTCCTGAGAGCCCCCAGAGGACACCAGGCGGTCAAGCTGCCTGCGTAGTCTCTGGTAAGCCTGGTACTTGGAAGCTGCCCTGTACCCAGAGATTTCCCGGAAAAAGTCGCCAGACCTCTTTTTAACTACTTCCCACCACTCAAGGCGGGAGCAGTTGCCCTCAAGGAGCGAGGTCTGGCCCAGGAAGAAAACCTCATAGGCTTCCCTAACCTCAGGATCCTCCAGTAGCGACCCATTCAGGCGCCACAAACCCCTCCCTTTCTGAGGAGTGTCAGCGACATTCAGGGCCACAGATACCATACAGTGATCGGAGAACTCTACCGACTGCAGCTCAGGAGCCGAGCAGACAGAGTCCTCCTTTAAAAAAAACCTATCTAATCTACTCTTACTACTACCTCGGGAAAATGTGAAACCAGTGAGGTTGGGGAGGTGACGAACGTGCACATCCACCAACCTGGCCTCCCTCACTACGTTATTCAAAAAAATACTATCATATCCCAGAGGGTTGGCGGCACCTGCCCGGTCTTTGGGCCTAGTGATCATATTGAAATCGCCACCAAAAATCACCTGCTGGGACGTAAAAAGATAAGGCTTAACCGCCGTAAGGAGGCTCCTCCTCTCCCTCCTAGTTTGAGGCCCATAAAAATTTATGAGCCGGAGGAATTGCCCCCTCACGACAGCGTCCACCACCAGACATCTACCGATCTCCACTTCAATCACTCGCCGGCAAGCCACCGGACCAGTCTTAAAAAGGACCGCAACCCCACTGCAGGCCTCGGCCGCAAGAGACCAGAGGGAGGGCCCACATCTCCACTCCCTCTTTGCTAGATGCATCTCTGCCACAGATGCCAGCCAGGTCTCCTGCAAAAACAAAATGTCAGCTTCAACACGGCTGAGAAAATCGAAGGCCATAAAACGAGCTCCCGCAGAACGAATACTTGCGACATTAATGGTCGCAAGCCGTATTGGAGAGGGTACCGCCATCAGAATGATTGAAAGTGGTCATGTTCTCCTTCATACTACAAACACAAAAACATATTTACATATCTACACTTCCTCCTCCTCTGAGCCCGAGGAGGAGGAGAAGATACCAAACGGGTTCCCCAGGGACACCCCACTTCGTGCCCCTGACTTCGTGCCCCTGGGGAACCCCACCCTTCACTGGGGACTTCCCGCCCCCAGATCTGGCAGCCTTCCCCTTCTTCTTTTTGCGTCTCACCTGCTCCCACTCCTGCCACCTCTCCGAGATGACTACACCACCCCCCTCCTCGGACCCGCTGCTCGAGATTTCCCTCTTGGATGAGGCTCGAGCAGCTTCCATCTCCATGGCCACAGGGCCAGAGGAGACTCTGGGTCCAGAAGGGGGGGGAATGGAAGAGGCAGGAGGGGGGCCAGAGACAGGGGAGAGGACAGGGGGGGGACCAGACTTAGCTGGACGGGAAGAAGAAGGGGGGGAAGGGGGGGGACGGGACTTGGGAGGGGGGGGACGAGGGGGGGGGGAGGAGGGGAAGATGAGGGAGGAGGGCATGGGGAAACAGATGGAGGGCCAGGTGGAGGGGAGGGGCAATGGTGAGGCAAGGGGGAGGGGGAAAGGGAAGGGGGATGGGGATCGGCCCTGCAACATTAGGAGGGAAGGCCCTGGCCCCGGACCCTCAGGCCCGGGACCCCCAGGCCTCCCCGACTCCTCCCCACCGGCTCCGCCCTCCGGAGGATCGGGAGCCTCCTGGCCAACCGAGCCCGTGTCCCCCGGGGGGGGAGCCCCACGCCCACGCCTGCTCCGCCTTCTTTGAGGCAATGGGCCTGTTGGTCCCTCCGGAGTAGTACTAGGGGCTCCAGGATCCCCACCCCCCCGGCCATCACTCGCCGGGGGGGCTTCGGCCGCTCCCGGCCCGGGAGGTCCCCCCCCTGAGGAAGAACCCCGATATGCTTTGGGACACCTGCTAAATGGGTGCCCCATCTCACCACACAAGTTGCAGCATATCTTCCCACATGACTCGGACTGGTGGCCAAACTCGTGGCACCGGCCACATCTGACCACCGTGCAGTCCGAGCTCATGTGGGTCGGGCTGCCGCACTTGAAGCAACGACGGGGCTGTCCCGGGTAGAACGCCAGGATCCGGTCTCTGCCTAGAAAGGCGCTGCCAGGGAGGTGGGCAACACTGTTGCCCTCCCTCTTGAGCCGGATCCTGGTCAACCAAGCCCCGGTCCAGACCCCGCGCTCATCAAGGTTCTTCCTCAGGGGGGTCTGCAACTGCCCGTACCTCCCGAGCCAGGTGGCAATGTCCTCCGGAGGGAGCGACTCATTCCTCACCAGGATGGTGATGTTCTTAACCTCCTCCTGCCTGGAGATGGGAATGAGCCTGTACCTCTTCCAAGGGTCAACGCCCCTCACCAACCCAAAGCCGGTGATAAAGCGTTCCATACACACGGGAGTGACAAAACTTATATCAAACTCCCGTGTGTTGGTGGGATGGATGACAGCAAAAAGGTCATCCACCCCAAAACCCAAGGAGAGTACCAGGCCCACCACCTCACCTCGAGCGGGGCAGGGGTCCGGACCCTCGTACCGAAGCTGGACAACATTCCTACGCCTCCTCTCTGGACCACCTGTACCCCTCGTCCACGCCGACCCCTGCGTCCTCTCCTGGTCAGCAGGGGGGGCGCGGAAATTCTGGGCGCCAAACCGGCTGTACAGGTGGTCCAGAGGGGCACGAGAGCCCAACACCTGGGCGAAAGAGCGACCCCCCTTTAGGGCAGACAATAAGTTGGCCTCCGGAGACCCCCGAAAGATGTTCTCCGGAAGTGGGGCACCCCCCTCAGCACCCCCAGAAGTGGGGGGGGACGGGGGGGCCCCCATCCCTGCCGGTGGTGTTGCACCCACCCCCGCTGATATACCCTGACCACCCTGACCCACCACCTTTGGCCTGACTACAGGCTCCCCCCCCCCCCGGGACCACAGCAGAGGGGGGTACCACCCCCACCAAACTCCCCCACCCAGACCCCTCCGCGACCACACCAGCCCCTTGGGACTCCACCTGTACTGGGGGGGAGCCCCCCTGGGACCCCTCCAACTGCCGGATATAATCATATGCTATACAGTCCACTGGGAGGGGTCCCACCTGACTTTCCCCCCACCCCGCCTGTGCTGCAGGGAGCCCCTCGGGGCCTGTGGCAGTGTCCATGGGGACCTGGGGGGGGTGGCAGCTTACCGTCCAATTTACCGTCCTCAACGTCTCTGTCCATCTCCTGCCGGGGGTGCCTGGAGGTGCCTGCTGCAGCGTCCGGGGCTGGGCACCCCTGCACCCCCGGCCTCTCATCCCCCAGGTCCCCTGAGCCCCCACCGACCACCGCAAACTCGCGGGGGGGCACTTCCGGTCGCGGGACGGGCACTTCCGGTTTCGGGCTGGTCACTTCCGGTTTCGGTCTGGTCACTTCCGGTTCCGGCTGGGGCACTTCCGGTTCCGGCTGGGGCACTTCCGGTTCTTGGGCGGTCACTTCCGGGTCCCGGTCTACTCCACCCCCAACAGCCGGCGCCATCTTGGCCACACTGCACACAAGCTGTTTACCTCCAGATGACCGCAGCACAATGCCTCCACCATGTGTCTGCCTCTCTCCCGATGACATAGCAGCCGCAGGAGCAGTCCCTGGCCTTTCCATGGCCAGATCCTCCCGCTCCACTGCAAGCTGAGGGGTCATGGAAGCCGACACATGGCGGGCTTCAGCTGTGGCAGTGCGACCATCCTGGGGGAGCCTGGGTATGCTGACCTGAAGATGGCGGGGGGGTACCGCCGGCGGCACCTGGGCCCGGCGACCTCCTGGATCACTGGACTCCCCGGACTTCGCCAACCCCCCAGTCCCTTCCACGGACCGAGGGATCGGCTCCCGGGAACCCTCCCCAGGTTTTATGGCCATACTGGGCCCTGCACCACCGGCACTCGCCCCCCCCCCCCACTGCACCCAGGCTCCCCTGACTCTCCTGGCTGTTTGGGGGGTTGGGACCCCTTCTTAGACCGCCCGCTCCTCCTCGCTGCCTGGCTCCCTTCCCGGTTGGCCTGCTGGAGGGTCCTCCGGAGCTCCTCTAGGAAGTTCATCTCTCCAGCCCCACGTTGGCAAAAGCCCCCCAGGTATTCCCATATTTCTTTTACTTCTAGTCCTAGGGTGGTGATGGCCCCCTTGAATTCAGATCTCTTATTACTGGAGCACCTGTCCCTCTTTTCCCTCAGGCCTGCGAGAGTAGTCATCTTTTCCACGCAGGCCTGAGATATCCTCACCAGCAGGGATTTGATTTTATCCCGCCTCTTCCTGGTTCTTGCTTCATTCTCACCTGGCTGAGGGGCTGTCCAGTCTGAGAGACCCTCCTGGGTCTCCAGGAAGAGACGGTCCTCCCTGCTGATGGTGGTGGCGGTGGTCTGGCTGGAGGGCAGGTGCTGTTGACTCCTCCGGAGGCCGGAAGCCGGTCCACCTCCGGGGCTGAGGGAGGCCATCCCACCCCTCTTCCGGGGCAGGGGGCTGGAGGCTGGTCCTGGTAGGCTGGAACACAGGAGCTCTGGAAGACAGGTCTTCTCTCCTCTCCAGCAGGAAGCAGAATGAGCTCTGTGGGAGGAGCCGGAACTACTGCCAGTGGGTGGAGCTGCACTGAGACCGAGGAGGGGTTTCGCCCCCGTTGTTCTCCGCCATTTCCGCCGCCCCCCCCCCCCGGATGTGAAAGAGCTTAATTTGGGGTGGGGGCCTGGCCGAATATGGCCGAGAGCATCGGTGGGTGTACCCCCCGGCGGAAGGCGGCGGCGAAGACCGGTGCGGGGCTGGAGCCCCCCCGGCAGAAAACGTCTGGAAGACCGAGGGGCTCCGCCCCCCGTTGTTCTCTGCTGTTTTCGGCCGCCCCCCCCGGATGTAAAAGAGCTTATTTTGAGGTGGGGGCCTGGCTGGACATGGCGGAGAGCATCGGTGGGTGTCCCCCCCGGCAGAAAACGGCGAAGCCCGGAGCCCAATGGGCTGGTGGTGGGGGGTCCCGGCAGAAGACCCCCAGAGCTGACTAATAAATATTTTTTTTCTGTGTGGTTTATTTGTGTTTACACTTTTCCACCCGGTGAATGGGTAGGTGTACGATGTACCCCATACTCATTCACATAGGGTGGGGGGCCAGAATCTGGGGGCCCCCTTATTATAGGGGGCTCTCAGATTCTGATAAGCCCCCCGCCCGCATACCCCGACAACCAACGGCCAGGGTTGTCGGGAAGAGGCTCTTGTCCCTATCGACATGGGGACAAGAGTGCTTTGGGGTGGGGGGGCAGTGCCCCCCTCCCCCAAAGCACACACTCCCCCATGTCGAGGGCATGTGGTCTGGTACGGCTCAGGAGGGGGGGGGGGCGCTCGCTCGTCCCCACCCCCATTCCTGTCCGGCCAGACTGCGTGCCTGGGAGAAGGGTTTGGTCTGGATCTGAGGGGGAACCCCACGCCGTTTTTGGCGTGGGTTTAACCCCTTATGTTCCAGATCAAATCTAAGAGCCTATTGTGCACCTGAAGGGGGACCCCCACGCCGTTTTTTTTTTTTTATTTGGGGTGGAGTTCCCCTTTATCCCGGTCCTGTCGGGGGGGGGGGGAATGCCTGCTCGTCTGTCCCTACAATGTATGAACAGCGATCTGTCATTTCCCCTACACAGTCCCACCCCCTTACAGTTAGAACACACCCAGGTAACATAATCAACCCCTTCCGCGCCCCTAGTGTTAACCCCTTCCCTGCCAGTGTCATTTTTATAGTAAGCAATGCATTTCTATACCATTGCTCGCTAGAAAAATGCCAAATCTCACAAAAATGTGTCCGCCACAATGTCGCAGTAGCCAGAAAAAACAATGATAGCCACCATTACTAGTAAATCAAAATATTATTCCTAAAAAACCCATAAGACCAACGCCTACTTATAACTTTTGCCCAAACCAATCAAACGCTTATTGTGATTTTTTGGAACCAAAAATATGTCGAAGAATACTTATCGGCCTAAACTGAGGGCAAACATTTTTTGAATATATTTTGGGGGAGATTTATTATAGCAAACAGTAAAAAAGATGTCTTTTTATTTACCAAATTGTCGCTATATTTTTGGTTCAAGCTAAAATAAGAAAAAACGCAGAGGTGATCAAATGCCACCAAAAAAAAAAAAAAAATTAAACATTTTTTGGGGGGGGGGGGGGAATGAGGACGCCAAATTTGTTTGGGGGCCACGTCGCACAACCACGCAATTGTCAGTCAAAATGACGCAGTGTTGAAATGCAAAAACTGGCCCCGTCAGTGACCAGTAATATGCTCTGGGGCTCAAGTGGTTACAAATTAAGAATACACTAAAGTTAGCCCAATTTATGGCCATAATGTGAAAGATGATGTTACACCGAGTAAATAGATACCCAACATGTTACACTTTAATATTGCACACACTCATGGAATGGCGCCAAACTTCAGTACTTGAAAATACCCATAGGCAACGCTTTTTTATGTTTTTCAGGTTACCATTTTAGATTTACAGAGGAGGTCTAGTGCTAAAAGTATTGCTCTCGCTCTAACGTACGCTATGATACCTCACATGTGGGGTTTGAACGGGGGTTCAATATGTGGGCGGGACTTACACATTTAAGGCCCGTCCACATATAGAAACATCCTTCAAACCACACATGTGAGGTATCATAGCGTGCGTAAGAGCGAGAGGGATACTTTTAGCACTAGACCTCATCTGTAAATCTAAACTGGTAACCGGAAACAAAAAAAATGCTGCGTGTTCGCTTCTGACTGCGAGCTACTAGGGACAGGGGCGTTTAAATTATTATTATTTATGTTTGTTACGTAAAAATTCTATAAGACCTCCCCTTCAGCTTGTAAAGCATCAGTTCAGGGGGACCAAAAAAAAATTAAACACCTCTAATGCTTTCATCCGCCATTGCAGATTTGATTCTGGTACTGCATTTCGAGTGAACTGGGCATGCTCGAACACTTAGAAAAATAAGCTGGTTGTCTGAGCCTGAAAATGACATGCATCTTTCTGAGCATGCTCAGAAAGCAGTTTTTTTGGCTTAGTAATTTAAAGACATCCAGGTGTAAGCAGTTACAAGTGCACACAAACTAGAGGCTGACATTTCTTCATGTGTTTCCAATTGGTTCATTAGCACACATGTTATAAAAAGCGTGGATAGTGCACGTGTCAGCTGCCCTCAGAGGGGGCAGATTTGCTGGCTGGAAGTAATGGCGGAGCGAAACAGAGATGTTTTGGAGCAAGTTTTGTTTTTTTTGATGTTTTGTGTGCTGCCTAATTTTGCTAAATGTTTCTCAAGATGTTAATGACTAATGTTTTAATCCTGTGGGTCTATCCTGTTATTTCAAAAGCATGATTTATTTTCCAATGACTGTGAAATAAACGTTGGTCTTTTTTGTTTTTAGTTTTTTTTATATTTTTTTTGTGTTTATTTGTAATTTTTTGTTTTGCTTTCCTTGTTTTGTGGACCAATAAAATTACTTTCAAATTTTGAAGTTTGTTTTGTGATATTTTTTTCATGCTATGGATTTCAACCGCTGCAGCTGAAATAGTTTGGGCCTAAACCATCAAGTGTGATTTGTCTCTAAGCTCTTTCCTGGTGTGTATGCATGAAATGTTTAGTCACCAGAAAAGGAAGACAAAGCGGTAAGTATTGTTTCCTAGAATTGATGTCCAGACTGACTTTTTAAAGCACATGTGCAAGATGTAGGAAAAGCTGCAAACATGGCCTGTTGGAGGGGGGGGGGGGGGTGGTGTATTGGTGAACAGGCTTGAAGTGCTGATTTACAGCGCTGTGCTTGAAACTAGCACAAGACAATCCTATTCTAATTGTGGGTTGTTTGAGGGAAGCCAATTGAGTGTTAGAACCCCTGCTAGTGTTTTTAGGTTGGGCTTTGTGTCCCTTTTCCTAAAATTGGCTTCACTTCCTGTCACACAGCTGAACAGGAAGTGAGGTTAAAACCCTACCAATGGTCTTTTCTTCGGGACACAGGTCAATCTAACTAGTGTCACCATTAAGCAAATTGCACTGCAGTGTACACCCCAAATGATTAGTTATTTTGGGGTTTAGTAAAGGCAAAGCCGCTCTGCAGTAGAAGCGTAGGCAATGAAAATCAGAAGGGAAGCACTGATGGTTTTTACTTCCAATCCCGCCAAGTTTTTATTTTTCTTCCTTGCTTGTCCACTTGTAGTGCAAAGTGGATTTGCCTTTAGTAAATGGACCCCAAAGTCCAAGATTCCTACTAATTTGGGGTGTACACAGCAAAATGCAATTTCCAAAATGGGAAACTATTTAGATTGATCTGTGTCCCCAACAAAACATTACTCAGGTGTTTCCCTCACTTCCTGTTTGGCTATGTGGCAGGAAGTGAATGAATTAAGTAGAAAGTGACAACATTTGTGAGGTGTCTTTACCCTATCAGGGGTGCAGGCATCCCCAAAACAAACAAGAAAATTGTTGATTTAACATTGGGTGGTGTTTGTGGGGGTCCCTAACACACATTCATACATATTAGCAACGCTGGATCCTGGCCTATTGGCATGGTTATATTTTCTTAAGCCTCTCAATAAAATGATCTGAAATTTGGGGTTAAACTGGAACTATAATCATCACTTTTATTTTTTTGATTTCTTTCATTTTGGATATAGTTGGGGGGGGGGGTTAGAAGCTCTGTCAGTTTTTTTTGTATTATCCCTGTCCGTTTGGGGAGATTGGCCTTCACTTCCTGCCCCATAGCCAAACAGGAAGTGATCGAAAAACTAGGCAAATTAAGGGACTCCTGTGCCCCCCCCCTACAGAACTTGTGTGTGTCCCCTGAAAATTCCTGGGTGGGTCATAAAAAAACAGGGTGTGGCCTTGACAGGAAGGGTGGGTCATTTTTCTATTAGGGGGTGCCAAAATTTGGTCAGGCCTAGGGCAGCACAAAACCTAAATATCCTACTGCATATTAGGGCTTATTTAGACAGGATCCAATTTACAGCATGTTTTTAGATTGTGGGAGGAAACCCGCACAGGGAGAACATGCAAACTCCAGGCAGATAGTGTCACAGGCGGGATTCGAACCAGCAACCCTTTTGCTGCTAGGTGAACATGCTACACACTACACCACTGTGCTGAACGAACATGATCGCAGCTGAAAGCATGAGATGTTATTTATTTATTTTTTACCAATTCCATGCTTTCCAGCCTGGAGGACAGATGTGGGGTCTAATTGACCCCGCCTTTCTCTATAAAGAGGACCTGTCACACACTAGTCCTATTACAAGGGATATAGGTGGTGGGGGTGGTGGCGCTGTCACTAAATATGTTGTAGGACTAACCCAAAGGGTGTGGGTAGATTTAATGGGACAACATTCCCTAAAGTGTTAATTAGCAAATGTGCAAGAAGTATATATATAATGTGCAGTGTGGGTGCTAAAAATTGCTGGCGAGGGGATACAGGTAGACACACATCAGCAAAAGCAAAAACCAAAATATAAAATAAGCATCAGGTAAGTGGTACCATTAGTGAAATAGCAACAAATTTGTCAGATATATATATGGTTAAATAACCACTAGTACTAGTGGTGTGCTAGGAGGTCAAGTACAAAACATGAAGTGAGAAAGTGCTCATAAAACTATTAATGCTAGCGGAGAAAAGTCCATCAATAATATTTGTAAGTGAATCCAAGTGATGTGACATTCAAGGTGCACCTATATGAATAGGTGGTACATCAGGTGTATCAAGTGGTACATCAAGTGAGTATCGTAGTGGATCCAGTGCTCCCCCTTTGTGGGTCCCCACTCACCAGATGCAGTCACCCCTGCAGGGGTATCAGGCGTGTCAGATCACAGCTTATATTCCACCCTGTCGTGGCTCCTTTTCCTGGATTCCAAAGATTCCTGATGGGTCTCCTTAGCGTGAATGGTTAATTAAACTATTCCTCCAAGGCAAAAAAGAAGAAAAAGAAGGGCTCCCATAGTGTAGTATAAATTGATAAAAAAGGGAATTTTATTGACACTGCTGAGCATACACTCAGACACATGTGCAATGTTACAAAAAATCGATCAGTAATGATAGAGTTAAAAAATCATCATAACACCATGCTAAGCTGAAAATATAATCAGCATAAAAAATATAAAAAAGACAAATAAAAGCAAGAGAAGAGGATGGAGTAGTGCCCTATGGTTTAACAGTCATAGGTACTCCACACTGCAGGCACTATTAGGTTCCGGATTTGGATCAAACCAGCATGTGAACGGCGTGCGTTCCAAGCTGTCACGCTGGTGATCCCGGAAGTGCGTATAGGTATGCGTGTGTCCGCTTTACGCACGTTTCGTAATCATAACGTCTTCGGAAGCGGGGTTGCCTTGGGAGCTCTGGGCCCTTTAATAAAAAATAACTACCAAAAATCTAAAAAAAAATAACATGGGGTGGGAGCTGCGGTGGCTCAACGTGAATGGCACTGCGCTGACAAACCGTTCACCTCTGCAGCCAAGGGTTCGGATCCCGGTCTCGGCTACATGTGAATTGAGTTTGGTGGTCTCAGCCCGGCTCCCGGTGGGTGTGCTATGCAAGGTACGCCTGTGCTTAGTACGCCCACCCCCCCCCCCAAAAAAACACCACGCACGCACACGAACGCACTTTGGCCATGAGGTCTCCTAAAATAAATAGAGGCGAAGGACCTACAGGGCTGGCTGGGTGGGCTAGACTTCCTCATAGGGGGAGTCCCTCTGTCCCATCGGGCTCCCAAGTGTAGCAGGTAGGGTGGGGTGAGTGTGAGGCCCCCCTCACACCCGCCATTGCCACCGGGGGCATGGAGAAGGATGGCGATTGCAAGTCCAGCTCCTCTCTCTCGACTTCACGCACAAAATACACTTTTAAAAATAAATTAAAGAAAAAAATAAAAAACCTGGGGAAAATATAAAATGTTTATAACATTTTTATAAGCAAAAAGGTTGTCATCTGGGGCCCTCTGGGCCCTTTCATAATTATATATTATATATATATATATATATATATATATATATCTATGTTAAAAAAATAACCAAAAAATATATAAAAATATATAATTTGTTGTATTTTTATTTAAAAAAGGGGGGGGGGTTGTCATCTGGAGCCCTGGGGATCTCCGGGCCACTGGGGACCTCCAGACCCCTAAAACAAAACATTGGCCCTTTAACAACAAAAAATATGGGGGGTTGCCACCCGGGGCCCTGGGGGCCCCTGGGGACCTCCGGACTGCTAAAAAAAATGAAATTCCAAAAATTGGCCCTTTAATAAAAAATCCTAAAAAAAAAACTAAAAAATATATATACAAAAAAAAAAAAGAGGGGGGTTACCATCTGGGGCGCTGGGGGGCCTCCAGGCATCTGGGCACCTCTGGACCCCCGGGCCCCTTACAGGTGTACAGGGCCGCCATCAGGAATTTTGGGGCCCTTACACAGCTGCAGGCATGGGCCCCCTGGGGGTGCTGCCGCGAATTGAGAACAAAAAGAAGAAATAAAGAAAAATATATATAAAAAAGGGGGGTAGCCATCCGGGGCCCTGGGGACCTCTGTGCCCTTTATAAAAGAAAAAGAAAAAAGAGAGAAAATATATATATATTTTTTTTAAAATATAACATTTATATATAAAAATAAAAAAACAAGGGGGTTGCCTTCCAGGGCCCTGGGGACCTCTGGGCCCTTTAGTAAAAATATAAAAAAAATGTATAAAAAAAAAAAAAAACAATTATAAAAAAAGGGGGTTTGACACATGGGGCCCTGGGGACCTCTGGGCCCTTTAATAATAATAATATATATAGATTATATATATATATATATATATATATATATATATATATATATATATATATATATATATATATATAATATAATGAAAATAAAAGAAATAAAAAAATATATAAAAAATATATTTATTTTATAAAAAAAGGGGGGTTGTCATCTGGGGCCCTGGAGATCTCCAGGTCCCTGTGGACCTTCGGACCTCTAAAAAAATAAAAGAAAAAAAATTGGCCCTTTAATAAAAAATAAAAGAAAAATATATAAAAAAAAATATATATATTTTTTTAAATATATATATTTTTTTATAAAAAAAAGGGCTTGCCATCTGGGGCCCTTAGTGGCCTTCGGGCCCCTTACAGGTGTAATGCCTGTACCCCCCTGATGGCGGCCCTGCAGGTGTACTGCCTGTACCCCCCTGATGGCGGCCCTGGGTGTAATGTCAACATGTGAAAAATGACATTCTGAAGGAAAAAAGCCGTTTAAAACTGACTCGCGGCTATAATGAATTGTCAGCTCCCGGCAATTGCAGGAGAATTCATTCATAAAAAACACCAAAAAAAAAGCGTGGGGGTCCCCCCAAATTCAATAACCAGACCCTTTAGGTCTGGTATGGATATTAAGGGAAACCCCGCCGTCAATTTAAAAAAAAAAATGACGTGGGGTTCCCCCCAAATATCCATAACCAGACCCTTCAGGTCTGGTGTGGAATTTAAGGGGAACTCCACCCCAAATAAAAAAAAAATGGCGTGGAGTCCCCCCTAAAATCCACACCAGACCCCTTATCTGAGCACGTTGACCTGGCCGGCCCGCAGAAAAGAGGGGGGGACAGAGCGCGGCCCCCCCTCTCCTGAACCGCACCAGGCCACATGCCCTCAACATTGGGAGGGTGTTTTGGGGTACCCCCCAAAACACCTTGTCCCCATGTTGATGAGGACAAGGGTCTCTTCCCCACAACCCTTGCCCGGTGGTTGTGGGGGTCTGCGGGCAGGAGGCTTATCGAAATATGGAAGACCCCTTTAACAAAGGGGCCCCCCAGATCCCGCCCCCCCCCCTGTGTGAAATGGTAATGGGGTACCTTGTACCTCTACCATTTCACGAGAAAAAAAAATGTAAAGGGTTAAAAACGACAAGAGCCGGTTTTTGACAAGTCCTTTATTATCTTCTTTCTTCTTCTTTTCTTCTTTCCTTCGGGTTTCTTCCTTCTTCTTCTTCCTCTGCTTCTGTCTTGGGCCTTCTATTCCCGCATCTTGCCCGGCGTGTTCTTCCATCTTCTGCTCCTCCCGCTGTCCTTCTCGTCCGCATCTTCTCCTTCTTGTTCTGCGCCGGAGGCGCCGCTTCCAATTGAAATCCCCGCTGTCTGCCGGACCACGCCCCCCTCGCCACGGACAAGCTCTTAGGAAAGTCCCCGTGTGGTGCCTGTGCGTCAGAGGGGGGCGTGGTCACATGTTCCAGAAAACGGGCAATTCAATTGGAAGCGGCGACTCTGGCAAAGAAAAAGCCGCGCACAAGCTTAAATTGAATTGCCCGCCCTCTGACATGTGACCACGCCCCCCTCTGACGCACAGGCAGCACACTCCTAAGAGCTTGCCCGTGGCGTCAGAGGGGGGCGTGGTCCGGCAGACAGCGGGGATTTCAATGGGAAGCCGCGCCTCCGGCGAAGAACAAGAAGGAGAAGATGCGGACGAGAAGGACAGCGGAAGGAGAAGAAGATGGAAGAACATTCCGGGCCAGATGCGGGAATAGAAGACCCAAGACAGAAGCAGAGGAAGAAGAAGAAGAAGGAAGAAACCCGAAGAAAAGAAGAAAGAAGATAATAAAGGACTTGTCAAAAACCGGCTCTTGTCGTTTTTAACCCTTTACATTTTTTTCTCTCGTGAAATGGTAGAGGTACAAGGTACCCCATTACCACTTCACACTGGGGGGGTCGGGATCTGGGGGGCCCCTTTGTTAAAGAGGTCTTCCAGATTTCGATAAGCTCCCTGCCCGCAGACCCCCACAACCACCGGGCAAGGGTTGTGGGGAAGAGACCCTTGTCCTCATCAACATGGGGACAAGGTGTTTTGGGGGGCACCCCAAAACACCCTCCCAATGTTGAGGGCATGTGGCCTGGTGCGGTTCAGGAGAGGGGGGGGCCGCGCTCTGTCCCCCCCTCTTTTCTGCGGCCGGCCAGGTCAACGTGCTCGGATAAGGGGTCTGGTGTGGATTTTAGGGGGGACTCCACGCCATTTTTTTTGGAAATTTGGGGTGGAGTTCCCCTTAAATTCCACACCAGACCTGAAGGGTCTGGTTATGGATATTTGGGGTGAACCCCACGTCATATTTTTTTTTAAATTGACGGCGGGGTTCCCCTTAATATCCATACCAGACCTAAAGGGTCTGGTTATTGAATTTGGGGGGACCCCCACGCTTTTTTTTCATTTTTTTAATGAATGAATTCTCCTGCAATTGCCAGGAGCCGACAATTCATTATAGCCGCGAGTCAGTTTTAAATGGCTTTTTTGCTTTGAAAAATGTCATTTTGTGCAGACATTAGAGCCCCCCATGGTACGAAATTTAAAGAAAAATTACACTTTTATTATTGCACTTTTAGCATTATTAAAATCACTGCTCCCGAAAAAACGGCCGTTTTAAAAAAAAAAAAAAAGCATTGGTACATGTCCCCTGGGGCAGGACTGAGGTCCCCAAACACTTTTTAGGACAAAACTTGCAGATTAGCCTTTAAAATTCACAATTAAGATTTCCCCCATAGACTTATACAGGGAGTTCGGCGGCGGCTTTACTTATCAATTACATCGCGCTGCTGCTGCGGCCGGTTCATGCGCCTAATTAGGGCTTCATCCAGCGCACCTATTAAGGCATGTACCGGCGCAGCGCAGCTTCAATAGTAAATCAGCCCCATAGTTCATTAGTAGTGAGTTTAAGATTCTCAAGTATTGTTGGGGTAGGGCTATTGGAATCAATTGGAATTTGTAGAGTATTTTTGGTACTAGTATCATCTTCAGCATGTTTATACGTCCTATCCAAGAGATGGGTTTATTTATTGTTTTTTTATGTTGTTTTTAATCTCGTTTAACAAGGGCACATAATTTATTTTTTATATCTTCTTGACCGAGTTGGCTAATTTTATACCAAGGTATTTTAATTCCTTTCTCCAGGGGAAGGCACATATCCCTTTCACAAGTCTCTCTTCAATTTTGTTAAGATTTATGTTTAATATTTTGTTACATTAATCTTAAAGTTAGAGATGGCGCCGTATTGTTGTAATATCTTAATTAGCTTAGGAATGGTATTCAGGCGGTTAGTAAGATAGAATAGAATATCGTCAGCAAAGGCTGACAATTTATGTTCTTCATCTTCTACCTTGACTCCATTGATGTCGGGGTCATTGCGGATCGTGGCTAACAATGGTTCTAAGGACAGGATGAAGAGGAGGGGGACAGGGGACATCCCTGTCGTGTCCCATTCTTCATTTCGAAAGAATCTGAGAGCGTGCCATTGATTTTAATTTTTGCCGAAGGGTGATGATAAAGTGTTTTAATCCATCTAATCAGCCTGTGCCCTATTCCCATCACTTCGAGGGTTTGCATCATGAGTCTCCAGTCTACCCTGTCTAATGCTTTTTCGGCATCCACTGACAGGAATAGACCTGGGAACTCATTCTGCCTTATCCTCTGGAGTAAGAGAAGTGCTCTTATTCTGTTGTCTTTGCCCTCTCTATCGGGGACAAACCCCACCTGATCAGGGTGGACCCAGAGGTGCATAACCCCTTTCAATCGCTATGCTAGGATTTTCGCAAAAAGCTTAATATCCGTGTTCAATAGCAAGATTGGTCTGTATCATGAGCAGAGTGAGCTGTCCTTCCCTTCTTTTAGGATAATTGCTATCGAGGCGGCAATCGCTTCCTTACGTGTTTCATACTCTGACCCTAGACAATTAAAATATTATACATAGTTTTGGTATCAGAATATTACTAAATTTCTTATAATATAATACTGTAAACCCGTCTGGGCCTGGGCTTTTCCCACCTGCTGTGTTTTTCAGAGCATTTTTAATTTCTTCTTCAGTTATAGGCCTATCCATGTTTGATCTTGCTATATCCTCAATCTTCGACAGTCCTGCCTTCTCCAAGAAATCTCGAGTTTTAGCCTCTTTTTCTCCTGCTTGCCACCCTTTCTGGCTAATCATATACAGCTCCTCGTAATAATTTTTGAAAGTTTCTGCAATATCCTTTGTTGAATAGACCAAATCCCCATTTTTTCTTTTGATTTTCTCAATGTAATTTCTAGTTGTCTTTTTTTTGTGCCATTTTAGCGAGATGCTTGCTAGATTTGTTTCCCCACAGATACCTCTCTCTGGCGATGCTATTTAGATTTTTCCTTGCTTCTTGTTCCATAATCTCCTTAAGTTCATCTCTCTTTAGGATTAAGTTGAGGTATGTCTCTTTTAGTCCTTGCTCTTTATGTTTTTGTTTCAGATTCGTTATTTCTTTGACCAAGATGTCAAACTTCATGTTTCTCTCTTTTTTTTCCTTGCGCCCTCGGAGAATAATATCCCTCTGATATATACGCTTTATGCGTCTCCCAGAGAGTAGCACTTGAGATATCTTCTGTGTCATTAGCAAAAATTGTTTGAGTTCCTCTTCCACCCTTCCAACCCCTCCTTCATCTCGTATCAGATTATCATTTAGATGCCACGCCGTATGTTGATTCTTTTGTGTGGATGTCTTGATTTTCATAGATATTGGTGCGTGGTCCGATATAGTCATAATTTCAATATCTGTTTCAATGCACTAGCTGGCTATCATGCATCTTGCCTTTTAATTTTTGTAGCTGCGCGTTAATTGTCTCCTTCACTCGGGACGTAGTGTCTTCTCTCAGATTCATGCATAAATTGAGATCCCCCATCAAGATCGTATAACCCTCCACAAAATTTTTCAGTTTTCCAAGGATTCTATCGATATATTTCACTGGGTTTACATTGGGAGCGTAAATATTTGCTAAGGTATAGACGATATTCCCTAGTTTTCCTTTTAGGAATAAAAATCTTCCTTCTGGATCTGTCATCCTCGCCACAAGGGCGAACCCTATCCCTCTCGCAAAGCCAATTGCCACGCCCCTTGCATGTTTAGAAATCGAGTCCCCATAGAACCAGGTTGGGAATGTAGATGAGTACAGTTTAACATTTGAATCTAGGGTTAAGTGAGACTCCTGTAAGAAGACCATGTCCGCTCTGTATTGTTTAATCTCTTCAAGGACCTTATATCTTTTTTCTGCGGAGTTTAAACCTTTAACATTATATGACATAAACTTTATTTCTGCCATAGCTTCCTACTCGGCTATTGTCCTTTGTTTTCTTTTAGAGTCGCTGGGAGCCACCTTCCCTTCCCCATCACCTGTTTGAGCGGTGAGAAACCCCTTCTCTTTCCTACCCCCCCTTTTGTCTTCTATTTCGGTTCTCTTGATCTTCTAGACGATATTGTAACAACCTCTGGTTCTGTTTAATTGTGAGATATTGATCTTTTAGTTGGCTTAATTCAAGTTCCTGCTTTTCCGGTCTTGTCTCCGTCTCCTCTACGCGCGCCAGGAGGTGGCTTAGGTCGGTTCTTAGTACACTGATTTCATCCTTTATCGCATTTTCCAGTCTCTTGAACATCACGTCCAATTCGTCCTTTGTTGGTATATGTGTGTCAATTCTTGACTCATCCATTTGGCTTAATTCCTAAACCCCTCTGTTGATGTATCCGTAGTTAGGAGGTTCGTTACCCCGGCTCCCTTTTTGGTCGCCCCCGTTTTTTCTGTTTTTTTTTTTAACATTGCCAGGGCTTTTGGTACCCCCTTCCTGGGTCATGTATTGCCTTATAGTGCTAGTTGTAGGGTTATCCTTAGAGATTTTCGGGGCAGAGCCCCTTGTTATCTTACTCATATTATATTTTTTCCTCGCTCTAATTCGCTTCCCCAGTTTTAGATGTATTCGATCCTTTTCCTGGAGTTATTTCTGACTACTGGTTTTATGTCCTTTAACCACTCTCTGAGCACTTTTAGCGCTACTACGGGGGTTAGAGCTGACCAGATGGTCTCTTTGACTTTCTGACCTACAATGGCCAGCTTTAAGCTAAGAGTTGTTAGTATTTTTATTTTTTTAAGCCGGGGGAATAATGGGCGAGGTTGCACCCGGACCTGAACTGCTTCCTTGAAGTTTGCTCTAGGTCCTTAGTAGGGATGAGCTTCGCGTTCGATGCGAACACATGTTCGCATCGAACATTGCACGTTCGATCATTCGTCGAAAACTAACAAATCGGGTCTTTCGCACCAAATTCGAATGACCCATAATTCACTGCGGCATTGCGCGCTGATGATTGGCCAAGCATGCACCATGACCCCGCATGCTTGGCCAATCACAGCGCCCAAAAAACGAAGAGACCTAATTGGCCAAAGCCTGGGTGCTTTGGCCAATTAGGGCTCAGGGCTTTAGCACACGCCCACACTATAAAAGGCCGCCTCCCAGGCGGCCTCTTGTAGTGTGTTCCGGCTTGCTTAGAGAAGTCAGACAGACAGAGAGAGAGAGATAGATAGAGACACTGTGTCTTTTCAGATAGATAGATAGATAGATAGATAGATAGATAGATAGATAGATAGATAGATAGATAGATAGATAGATAGATAGATAGATAGATCAGGAAGACTAGTAGTCAGTATAGTTAAATTTACAGTTTGTAGAGAATATATTGACATCCCTAGGAGTTGTCAATATATCTATAAACTGTATAGCTTAGCTAGATCTGCTATTAGTATCTGTCAGGCAGGAGATTGTGCTTGAAGCAGTGCTCTAACGTGTTTTATTGCCTGCATTAGGGTTTACCTTAAACATAGTATTCCGTGTTAGTCACCGTGTGCTAGTTAATTGCACATAGACGCATTACCTGTTACTGCAAGTGTGCTATTTATTTGCACAGAAAGGCAGTTGCTGTTAATGCAAGTGGGCTATTAAATTGCACAGAAATGCAGTCGCTCTGACTGTGCGTGTGCTGTTTAATACCACCTGAGCGCATTTGGTGTCACCGCACGTGTGCTGTTACATACCACCTGAGCGCATTTGGTGTCCCCGCACATGTGCTGTTACATACAGGGCCGCCATCAGGGGGGTACAGGCATTACACCTGTAAGGGGCCCGGGGGTCCCCAGGGGCCCGGATGGGAACCACCCTAAAAAAAAAAAAAAAATAGTTTTTTGTTTTTTTTTAGAGGTCCGAAGGTCCCCAGGGGCCCGGAGGCCACCAAGGGCCCCAGATGGCAAGCCCTTTTTTTTTATAAAAAAAAAGATATTTTTTATAAAAAAATATATTTAAAAAAAAAAAAAAGATATTTTTTTAATATATTTTTATTTTATTTTTTATTAAAGGGCCAATTTTTTTTCTTTTATTTTTTTTGGAGGTCCGGAGGTCCCCGGGGGCCCGGAGGCCACCAGGGCCCCAGATGGCAAGCCCTTTTTTTATAAAAAAATATATTTTTTTATAAAAAAACATATTTTAATATATTTTTCTTTTATTTTTTATTAAAGGGCCAATTTTTTTTCTTTTCTTTTTTTAGAGGTCCGGAGGTCCACAGGGTCCTGGAAGCCCCCAGGGCACCGGATGGAACCCCCCCCCCCTTTTTATTTATTTTCTATAAAAATTATATATATATTTTTTAATATATTTTTATTTTATTTTTTTTATTAAAGGGCCATTTTTTTAGGGGTCTAGGGGCCCGTAGGCCACCAGGGCCCCAGGTGGCAACCCCCTATTTTTTTTTTATATAAAAAAATATATTTTTTTATAAAAAAATATATTTTTTAATATATTTTTCTTTGATTTTTTATTAAAGGGCCAATTTTTTTCTTTTATTTTTTTAGAGGTCCGGAGGTCCACAGGGACCTGGAGATCCCCAGGGCCCCAGATGACAACCCCTCCCTTTTTTTAATAAAAAAAAAATATTTTTTATATTTTTTTTATTTTTATATTATATATATATATATATATATATATATATATATATATATATATATATACATACATATATACATATATATATATATATATATATATATATATATATATATTTATATTATTAAAGGGCCCAGAGGTCCCCAGGGCCCCCGGATGACAATCCTCCTTTTTTATATATATTTTTTTACTTTTTTTTATTTTTTTTAATATATAGATGCATTTTTATTAAAGGGCTCAGAGGTCCCCAGGGCCCCATGTGTCAAACCCCCTTTTTTTTATAATTGTATTTTTTATTTTTGTTTATATATATTTTTTATATTTTTATTTTTTGTTAAAGGGCCCAGAGGTCCCCAGGGTTTATTTCTTTTTTATATATATATATTTTTTTATTTCTTTCTTTTTTTTAAAAAAAGGCCCAGAGGTTTCTTTTTATTAAAGGGCCCAGAGGTCCCGAATGGAAAGCCCCCTTTTTTTGTAAATTTCCTTTTATAAAAAAAAAAAATAAGGTCCCCGGGGCCCCAGTTGGCAACCACCCTTTTAAAAAAAAAAAGAAAAAAAAATATATATATATATATTCTCTCTTTTTTTTCTTTTTATTAAAGGGTACAGAGGTCCCCAGGGCCCCGGACGGCTACCCCCCTTTTTTATATATATTTTTCTTTATTTCTTCTTTTTGTAAAGGGCCCCCTTTATCAATTTGCGGCAGCAGCCCCCCCCCGCTTCTCAATTTCATGCGGCAGCACCCCTCCCCCCGGTTCTCTGCTCCAGGGGGCCCATGCCTGAAGCTGTGTAAGGGGCCCCAAAATTCCTGATGGCGGCCCTGGTTGCATATCACCTGAGCGCATTTGGTGTCACCGCATGTGTGCTGTTACATACCACCTGAGCGCAGTTAGTGTCACTGCACGTGTGCTGTTACATACCACCTGAGCGTATTTGGTGTCACCGCACGTGTGCTGTTACATATCACCTGAGCGCATTTGGTGTCACCGTACGTGTGCTGTTACATACCACCCGAGCGCATTTGGTGTCACCGCACGTGTGCTGTTACATACCACCTGAGCGTATTTGGTGTCACCGCACGTGTGCTGTTACATACCACCTGAGCGCATTTGGTGTCACCGCACGTGTGCTGTTACATACCACCTGAGCGCATTTGGTGTCACCGCACGTGTGCTGTTACATACCACCTGAGCGTATTTGGTGTCACCGCACGTGTGCTGTTACATATCACCTGAGCGCATTTGGTGTCACCGCACGTGTGCTGTTACATACCACCTGAGCGCATTTGGTGTCACCGCACGTGTGCTGTTACATATCACCTGAGCGCATTTGGTGTCACTGCACGTGTGCTGTTACATACCACCTGAGCGTATTTGGTGTCACCGCACCTGTGCTGTTACATACCACCTGAGCGCAGTTAGTGTCACCGCACGTGTGCTGTTACATATCACCTGAGCGCATTTGGTGTCACCGCACGTGTGCTGTTACATACCACCTGAGCGCATTTGGTGTCACCGCACGTGTGCTGTTACATACCACCTGAGTGCATTTGGTGTCACCACACGTGTGTTGTTACATACCACCTGAGCGCATTTGGTGTCACCGCACGTGTGCGGTTACATACCACCTGAGCGTATTTGGTGTCACCGCACGTGTGCTGTTACATATCACCTGAGTGCATTTGGTGTCACTGCACGTTTGCTGTTACATACCACCTGAGCGCATTTGGTGTCACCGCACGTGTGCTGTTACATACCACCTGAGCGCAGTTAGTGTCACCGCACGTGTGCTGTTACATACCACCTGAGAGCATTTGGTGTCACCGCACGTGTGCTGTTACATACCACCTGAGTGCATTTGGTGTCACCGCACGTGTGCTGTTACATACCACCTGAGCGTATTTGGTGTCACCGCACGTGTGCTGTTACATACCACCTGAGCGCAGTTAGTGTCACTGTACGTGTGCTGTTACAAACCACCTGAGCGCATTTGGTGTCACTGCACGTGTGCTGTTACATATCATCTGAGCGCATTTGGTGTCACTGGACGTGTGCTGTTACATACCACCTGAGCGCAGTTGGTGTCACTGCACTTGTGTTGTTACATAGCACCTGAACAATATGTCTGGAAGGACAACAAAGAGAGGCAGAGAGTCACGAGGGCAAGCAGGCTCTGCATCTAGAGGTAACGCTGGTGGTGGATGTGGTGCATCCTCTTCAGCACGTGGCCGTGGCCGCTCGTCCTTCTTTTCGGGAGCTTGCCGTGTTGAGCCTCAACATGCTGAGAAATTAGTAGAGTGGATGACCAAGCCGTCCTCATCCTCCTCATCCTTTCTCACACAGACTGATCTAAGTTTGTCTGACAAAGCAGCTGCCAAGGCGTCCTCTTCCCTCTGCACAATGGCTTCACACAATACTTCCCTAGTCCCACCATGTCCTCCTGAGGAGTCCCCCGAACTGTTTCAACACAGTGTTGGGTACATGCTGCAGGAAGATGCGCAGCGTTTTAAAGACTCCGATGACGGAACACAGATAGAGGAAGGCATTGATGTGAGCCCAGGCAGAGGGGGTGGCCGAGAGGGACAGCAATCTGGGAGTGATGTTCCCCCAGCTGGAGCATACTGCCAGGTTGTTGACAGTGATGAGGAGGAAGGGGATGATGAGGTCACTGACTCTACCTGGGTTCCTGATAGGAGAGAGGAGGAGGAGGAAGAGGAGGAGGAGGACGAGTCACAGGCACATCTCCAAAGAGGCAGGATGCCCTCCAGGGGTCAGCTTAAGGGCACACCAACTGCATTACAGCGCACATCTACGGCGCTTGTGCATGGCGCTGCTGTGTCTGACCGGTACAGCAAAAGTTCTTTGGTGTGGGCCTTTTTTGAAACATGTCCACAAGATCGTACCTTTGCTACTTGCAACATATGTCGCAAGCGTATCTCGCGTGGCCAAAACATCAACCGCCTGGGTACCACATGCTTGTCCAGACATATATCGACTTGTCATGCAGCTCGTTGGCAAGCACACCAGAAAGACCCACACCAAAGACAAAAGCGTACCCCCCCTTGCCCTTCTGGGACCTCCAACCCCACTAGACCCCCAGTCCTCTCTGAAGCCTGCAGTGAAGGTGTAGAAATAGGTGTGTCACAAGCTAGTAGTAGCGGGCAATCTACTGATAGTACCAGGCAAATTTCCCTGCCCCAGCTGCTGCAGCGCCGAAAGAAGTACAATCCCAGCCATCCACATGCCCAGCAGTTAAATGCTAGCTTAGCGAAATTGCTAGCACTTCAACTGCTACCTTTTCCCAAGGTGTCTTCCAGGACAGCCCTTAAGAGATGGAGCTCCTCCCTGGACAGGAAACACATCACCTCCAGCTCTTTAAAAGGCGGTCCCTCAGGCATCTGGTCAGTTTTTATGTGTTTCCTCAGTCGGAGGAGACATGTTGCCTTGAGGAACCGTCTTTCCAGAGGGATGGATCTGGGAGAGTGTCCATCTCCAAAGGGCTGAGGGAAGACAGCTGGGCTGGGCCTTCTCTCACCTATCGAATCTCTCCGCTTTTGGCCGCGGGTTCCCTCCGACTGGGTCTGGAGTTCCCCGTTTCCTCCTTCCCTCCGGTGCCCGGCGAGGGAGTGGGCAGTGATAACATGCATGGGCAGCGGTGTCAGCAGCGAGAGAATGCTCTCCTCGTGGAGGACGCCGTGACCCGGAAGTCGCTGGGCGTAGCTTCCGGGTCGGGATGCGCGTCATCACTGTGCACCGGAAGCTGTGGTTCCGGTTTCTGGCACGGGAAGTTTGGAAGGCCGAGCCGGCGTGTATAAAGGCAGCTAGCGTGGGCTGAACGCTGCCTGCATACCAGATCAGGATGGACGCTGTACACGTGCCAGGGGAGTCCAGCGTCGGCTCTTCACAGGTAGGCTGGCTGTGCCAGAGCCTTTTTTCCTGTGTATTTCACCTATGTAAAAGGGGAGCTAATAGGATGTGTACCTATGTTTAGCTCAGTGGGCGCCTTAGGGTGGCTTGTTTTCTAAAAAGAGACCCCTCTCTCTCTCTTTTTTTGTTTCCTATCAGAAAGAGCCAAAGGATCACAGTGTAAAAGTTCCTTCTAGCAAGAAGAAGTGTGCCACATGTAATGCGAGACTTGCTTCAGGTTATACCAAAAGCCTGTGTGGACCCTGTATTACAACTGTGATAAGCAGTGAGGAGGATTCCCCGCTTAACAAATTTTTAGGCTCTTTCAAAGAGGAAATGAAAGCAACTTTTCAATCCTTTAGGAAACTTATTGCTGACTCGCAAATTTCAACTCCGGCCATCACACAAGGGGTGCCCACCTCTCCCATTCCGGTAGCGTCAGGAACAGGTGATCCTGTGGATAATGAGGAGACTTCCCTTAGAAATCCTGATTCAGATTCCTCCCATTCAGATTCTGGGCAGGAAGATGATCAGCGTGACTCCCGCACACCCACTAGATTCAAGCTCTCTCAGGAGGAGGTAGATGAATTAATTGGGGCCATTCATGAAACGTTGGAGATGAAGGAAGAAAATACTTCTCTCTCACGGCATGATAAAATGTATCAAGGGTTAAGCAAGAAAAAGCAAAAAGTTTTTTCAGTGCACAAGCTGGTTTCAGACTTGGTGCTTAAAGAATGGGAGGAGCCTGACAAAAGGCCTTTCTTTTCTAGCGGTTTGAAAAGAAGGTTTCCTTTTGATGAAGACCCTAAGGAGGTCTGGAATCAGTCCCCTAAACTGGATGCCCCCCTATCAAAAGTATCAAAGCACTCAGACTTGGTGTTTGAGGACATGGGACATTTAGCAGATCCCATGGACAAGAGGGGAGATGTTATCCTCAAAAGATCCTGGGACGCAGCCATGGCTAATCTTAAGCCAGCCCTGGCAACTACATGTGTAGCGCGTAATTTAGAATTTTGGCTCAAACAGCTACAGGAACACCTGACAGCGGGTACTCCTAGAGAGGATTTATTGAAATCTCTTCCAATGCTGTTTAAGGCAGTCGGTTTTATCGCAGATGCTTCGGCAGAATCGGTAAAGCTTTCAGCCAGGTCAGCTTCACTGTCAGTAGCAGCGAGGAGAACTCTTTGGCTCAAAACTTGGCCAGGAGACACCACATCTAAATTACGTCTTTGTAGCGTTCCTTTCTCAGGTAACCTTTTATTTGGCACTCCGCTAGATGAAGCATTAGAACGCATGGCGGATAAAAAGAGGACTTTTCCTGAAAAGAAAAAGCCTTTTAATAGGAAGTTTTTTCGTTCCTTTAAGGGGCAAAAGAAGACTCAAGAGAAAGGCAAGCCAAATAGACCCTGGGGGGCGCAAGGAGGGAAACAAAAAGCAAAAGTGCTCTTTAACCCTCCTGACAAAAATCCCAAATCTCAATGAGGCCAGGATCCAGGTGGGAGGAAGGCTGGGGGATTTCCTTCCACAATGGATAAAGTTGACCTCCAACAACTTTGTCAGGGGAGTCATAGGAAAGGGCTATGCACTGGAGTTCAGTCAGTTGCCACCAACAAGATTCTTGGTTACACAGCTGGCAAAGGACCCGGTAAAGGCACAGGCACTACAACTTCTCATAGGAGAATTTGTAGATCAAAAAGTCCTAATACCAGTCCCCAAACAAGAAGAAGGCCAGGGTTTTTACTCGCACATCTTTCTGGTACGAAAGCCATCAGGGAGGTATCGCCTGATTTTCAACCTAAAACCATTGAATACAGTCATTCGGTACAAAAAATTCCGGATGGAATCCATTTATTCTGTCAAGAATTTGCTTCAGAAAAACTGCTTCATGGCAAAGATAGATCTGAAGGATGCCTACCTCCACATTCCTATCAGAGTAAGCTCCCAAAGGTTCCTTCGCATAGCTGTCCAGATAGGGGAAAAGATTTTCCACTATCAGAGCCAAGCCCTCCCCTTTGGCCTCTCCTCGTCTCCGAGGATCTTTACCAAAATCCTTGCGGAGACGTTGGCCCCTCTAAGACTCCAAGGAATAACAGTTGTCCCATACTTGGATGACCTGTTGTTCCTGGTACCCACGAAACAAAAGCTACTCGAGGACCTAGTGGTCGTCCAGCAGTGGTTGACTCAGTTAGGCTGGATAGTCAACAGGGAAAAGTCAATCCTCATTCCCACACAGGAAATCCTGTTCCTGGGCTACATAGTAAGTTCTACAGAGCAAAGGACCTTTCTCCCACAAGAAAAAATCGATCACCTAAGTCAGCGAGTAGCTCGGTTGCAGACAAATCTCCCTGTCACAGTAAGGGAGATAATGTCAGTCCTAGGCCTCATGACAGCCTCCATCCCAGCAGTCAGATGGGCCAGGTTCCACCAAAGGCCACTCCAGTCTTTTCTCCTTCAAAATCTCGCAGCAAAAGACTTGGAGGAGAAGATATACCTGCCAGAAAAAACAAAGCAGGCTCTCTGGTGGTGGAGAGACCAAAACCACCTGAACAAAGGTCTGCTGTGGAACCCACCTGTGACACGCATCTTTACCACGGACGCCAGCAACCAAGGTTGGGGAGCCCACCTAGAAGGTCAGTTGGCACAAGGCACCTGGAATCATCTAGAAAAGAAACGCTCCTCAAATTATCAGGAGTTAAAAGCCGTAGCCAAAGGGATCGCAGCGTTCCAGGGTCGGCTCAAGCATCAACATCTACAGATCAGGTCGGACAATACAACTACTGTAGCGTATTTGAACAAACAAGGAGGGACCAGGAATCCCACCCTGATGGGCATAGCAAAGGAAGTTTTTGTATGGGCAGAAGAGAATCTCAAGTCACTTTCAGCTGTCCATCTCAAGGGTACGCAAAACAGTCTAGCCGATTTCTTGAGCAGACAATCAGTCTCTCAAGAAAAATGGTCTCTGGATCCGACAGTCTTTGCCAAGATAGTGTCCAAATGGGGTCTTCCGGAGATCGACTTGTTCGCCAACAGGAGAAATACCAAGCTTCCAGAATTTTTCTCACTGAACCCCAGGGATCGACCGGTGGCAGTCGATGCCCTTCAAAGCGCATGGTCATTCTCCCTGACATATGCTTTCCCACCTCTGCATCTCTTACCGAGGGTCCTGGCCAAATACAGGATGGAGAAGACTTCCCTTATCCTGATAGCCCCCTTTTGGCCAAAAAGGGCGTGGTTTTCGCTTCTACTAGCGTTAGCAGATCGTCCACCATGGATGTTGCCGTGCAGTCAAGATCTGTTGACTCAAGGTCCAGTACGGCACCCCAATCCAGCTTTTCTGAATCTGGCGGCCTGGTTTCTGAAATAGACATCCTGAAGTCTAAGGGTCTATCAGATAGAGTAATCAAAACTCTGTTACAGAGTCGCAAACCAGTTACCAGAGCGATTTATCTGAAACACTGGAAAAGATTCAATCTCTGGCTAAAAGAGAATGGAAAGAGGGAACATGATTCCCCAACGATTTTGGAGTTCTTACAAGAAGGTATCGACAGGAAGCTGGCCTTAAGCACGATTAAGGTTCAAATTGCTGCCCTTTCAGTTTATGTTCAGTGCTCCCTACAATAGGACCCGCTTATCAGCCGATTTTGCAAAGCAATTGCCAAACAACGGCCGGCCCCATGCCGTAAGGTCCCGACGTGGGACCTATCTCTTATGTTAAAAGCAATTATTAAAGAGCCCTTTGAGCCGATATCAAGGGCATCCTTAAAACTGGTTACTTTGAAAACAATTTTTTTGGTCGCTATGACTTCTGCCCGCAGAATCAGCGAACTTCAGGCTCTCTCAATTAGAGATCCTTATATGCAAATCTCGGAGGATAAAGTTATTCTGAAGACAGATCAGTCCTTTGTGCCAAAAGTCGCCTCTGCTTTCCACAAGAGTCAGGACATTATTCTTCCTTCTTTTTGCAATAAACCAAGAAATAACAAAGAAGAACAGTTACACTGGCTGGATGTCAGAAGATGTCTCTAAGGCTCCATACACACGAGCGGACAGATTTGTTCAAATCTGTCCGTCCGACAGATTAGAACAAATCTGTCTGCTGGGATTTTGGTTTGATGGCGTGTACACAGGAGCAAACCAAAATCCCCGCCAGCAGAGAGCGCGCTGACGTGGCGGTGACGTGGCGGTGACGTTGACGCCGCCACGTCACCGCACCAGGAAGTAAAACACTTCCGCGCATGCGCCAAATCCATTCGGCGGCGGTGCGGCGGCGGTGCGGGACGAAATGTCTGCTGGTAAGTGTACTAACCAGCAGACATGTCGGGCGGACGGATTCCCACCCGATAGATTTCAAAGCATGCTTTGAAATCTGTCGGGTGGCCAAATCCGTCGGCTCGGCCGTACACACGATCGAATCTGTCTGCTGAAACGGTCCGGCGGACCGTTTCCAGCGGACAGATTTGATCGTGTGTACGAGGCCTTAGTCTATCTAGAAGCAACTAAAGACTTTAGAAAATCAGATGCACTGTTTGTTCTTTTTTCCGGGAATCGAAAAGGAAAACAAGCTTCAAAAGGGACGCTAGCCAAGTGGATTAAATTGGCCATCTTGGAAGGGTATAAAGCTCTACATTTGGATCCTCCGCAGGGTTTGAAAGCACACTCTACAAGGGCGTTAGCCACGTCCTGGGCAGAAAGAGCGGCGCTACCCCGGAGCAGATATGTAAGGCCGCTACGTGGTCAAGCATGTCCACGTTCATTCGACATTACCGACTGGACGTCCTAAGTAGCCAAGATCAGGCCTTTGGGAGAAAAGTCCTGCAAGCAGTGGTCCCACCCTAATTTGGTGAGTGCTTGCTCATCCTCTCAAGGGCTGTCCTGGAAGACGCCTTGGGAAAATCAGAGTTAGTCTTACCGGAAACTCTGTTTCCAGGAGTCTTCCAGGACAGCACGTTCCCACCCTATGCTTTGAGGTAGGTATATATGTGTGTATGTATATATGCATGGATAATATGTATGTATGTTATTAACTGTATTTCAGCTCCGTCCTTCGGTTCTTGGATTAAAACTGACCAGATGCCTGAGGGACCGCCTTTTAAAGAGCTGGAGGTGATGTGTTTCCTGTCCAGGGAGGAGCTCCATCTCTCAAGGGCTGTCCTGGAAGACTCCTGGAAACAGAGTTTCCGGTAAGACTAACTCTGATTTTCAGTTGGTGGATTCTGCCCCCTTCCGTGAGTTTGTGCAATGTGATGACAGAGACACCAGAGAGCAGAGTGAGGCAGAGGATTAGCTACAGGAGCTCACACGGCACACGTTCTCCTAGGAGTAGGAGCGTGCGAGCTATAGCTCCAGGCAGGTGTAGCCAGCAGGTAGTCAGGGTTCCCCTGTCCAGCCAGCCTGCATCTTACCTGGATCCCGGATCTCCTCCACCTCTAGCCGCCTCCAGCACTCCTTCCCCCCCTCTTGGAGCATCTGAGCATCTGAACAACATCTGAACAGCTGAGCCTTCTGAGCCGTCATACAGCCCTCACACAGGTAATCCAGCCTGTCCCCCCCAGGATTAAGGTCGGCCGTCCTTGTCAGGATAACCGCCCTAACCTGACTAGAAACTCAGCTCGTTTTACCCAGGCCGCAATCGAGGCCCCCCTGCCCGCACCCACACCCCCCCAGCTGCTTCCCTGGCCGTTTTTGCCGGTCCCCGCCAACCACGCTAGGTCCGCGGGAGCCGCGGCTTAGGAAAGTCCGCGGCTTCAACTGCGGCCTAGCGGCGCTCGGCCTCAGCGCGGTGCATCACCCCGGTGCTTTAGCCCAGACCGCACTCAAGGTACTCCCAACCCATCCCCACACCCCTCCCACTGTACCTTGGCTGTTCTCGCCGGTCCGCGCCAGCCACGCTAGGTCCGCGGGAGCCGCGGCTTAGGAAAGTCCGCGGCTCCAACTGCGGCCTAGCGGCGCACGGCGACAGCAAGCCGTTTCTGCCCTATTGCTGTCACCCAACTCACCCCCCTACCCACAGGGGTCCCCATTCACCTCCTCAACAGCCAACTACCCCTCTCTGGGGCTATTTGCACCAGATTGGTGGCCCAGCTTGGTGAACCCCCCAAGCAGGAATCTACTCCCTTCACATCACTCCCACACCAGTCCATTAGATTTGATCCGGGGCTCAACCGATCGCCTCTGAGGGATCAGGAAGGAATTTTTTTCCCTGCCCAGCAGATTGGCCTAGCTGAACCAGGGTTTTTTTTGCCTTCCTCTGGACCAAAAAAAAAATAAAAATTCCAGGAGAAAGGATTCAAGGAATCTACTCCCCTTCGCCACCCACCACACTCCCCCCCCCCCCCCTGCGGAATATGGCCGTCTGGCAATATTCGGCAGAAATCATTAGGAGCCTGAGGCAATTTGCCACAAAGCTACCAGCCGTCACTAAAAGGGCCCTGAGCTTTGAGCAACTCTTGAGGATCGATCGTCGATCATCAGGAAAAAAAATTAGCGACCCACCCCAAGCGAAGCACATATCATGTGCCTTGATCAATACAAGATCGGCAGTAAGGCACCGATTAGAAATCCATGATTTCATTCTACAGAACAACTTAGACTGTCTTTTTATTACAGAAAGCTGGCTTACAGCCGACTGTAACACCATTCTTGGAGAACTGGTGCCAGAACACTACCGGATTATCACTGAAAACAGAATAGGGCAAAGAGGTGGAGGACTGGCGGTGATTCATAAGACGCATCTTGGGATCTCTAAACCAGCCCTTCAGCACTCGCTTCCATTTATGGAAACCCTTACTCTGCAACTGCAAACAAACCCCCAGGAGACCGTCCGTATTCTACTCTGCTATAGGCCACCAGGGCCTAAATCGCAGTTTTTACCTCCATGGTCAGAATTCATCTCCACTTATGCCATAACCAGCAAACACTTTTTGCTGCTCGGAGATTTCAATCTCTGGGCCAACTCCTCACAAGACCCTGTGGCCGACGCCTGTATCGACCATTTGGAAGGGTTAGGCCTTCAGCAACTAGTTCATGAGCCCACACATGCTGAAGGTCACACACTCGATCTTATCTTCAGACAAAATCTGAAAGTAAGTATTTTGGAGAATGAACCATTGCCATGGACAGATCACCATGCAATTAAATTCATAATTTCCAATACGGCCCTATTGATAAAAACACCCAAGCCAGTGACAACACACTGGACTAGATCTCAGAAGAAGCTCCATTCGGAACTCTTCAAATCTACCTTGGAAAATAAAATAAAAGCAATGCAACCAAGACAAACGGCCACAGATATTCTGGAGGCCATAAATACAGCCCTACTACAGTCAGCCGACGTAGTAGCGCCTGAACACAAAGTCCTTACCCGGAAAAACAAGGCAGGCTGGTTCAACAACCAGCTATCGCTACTGAAGCAAGAGCGTAGAAGGGCAGAAGCCGCCTGGAAAAGAAACGCTTCTGAGACGAACCTCGCCGTCTACAAAGCAGCAACTAGAAGATACCACATAGAAATCTTCAAAGCCAAGAAAAACTATTTTTCCATGGCTATCAACAGCGCTTTAAACCGCCCTCGGGATCTCTTCAAGCTGGTCTCACAGACCATGAATCCACACTGTCTTGAAGCCCCCAACACAGACACCCAAGAATTTTGCGATGAATTGTCGGATTTCTTCATCAATAAAATTGAGGGAATCCGGGAAAGCATTTCGCAAAATAATGCCCCTGAGCTACCACACAGCACCCAGAGGAACACACTACAACCAACAAAGTTCACTTTGGAACCCGTTTCCATCGAGAACACAGAAAATATCATCGGCGCTTTGCGGAAACAGCACTTCGCCTAATGATATTATCCCCACTAAGCTGCTAAAGATCACAAACTGCTACTGACTCGGCTGACTGAGGTAGCCGGAGTCACAGAGAGTGATTTACCATGGTTTTCCTCTTTTTTGGGAAACCGATCTCAAACGGTGAAACTAGGACCGTTCATTTCTAGAAAACGCACGGTGTCATGTGGAGTCCCCCAAGGCTCACCTCTATCACCGGTGCTTTTCAACATCTATCTTCGACCTCTCTTTGAAGTCATCAGTAGTCAACAACTACTTTATCACTCATATGCAGACGATACACAACTGTATTTTCGCATCTGCAATAGGAAAGATCACCATCTCAGCTTAGAGAATTGTCTCTCTTCAATAGAAAAGTGGATGACGATGAGTTATCTCAAACTCAACAATTCTAAAACAGAACTTCTTCTGTTTCAGGCCAGTCACAAGAGGCAACTCACAACTACCTGGACACCTCCGCCCATTCTGGGCCAGATCATCTCCCCGAGCACCAAAGTCAAAAGTCTTGGGATCATTTTTGACACCCACATGACTATGGACGCACAAATAGGGTCAGTAGTCAGCGGATCTCACCATCTGCTGCGCCTACTCCGCAGACTGATCCCATTTATTCCCAAAGGAGATGTGCCAGTAGTGGTGGGAACGATTGTGAACTCCAGACTGGACTATGCAAACGCTCTCTACCTCGGACTCCCAAAGTACCAAATCGCCCGCCTGCAAGTCGTACAAAATACGGCCGCCAGACTGGTGACTGGGAAAAAACCCTGGGAATCAATCTCACCGTCGCTGAGATCCCTTCACTGGTTGCCGGTAAAAGACAGAATTGCTTTTAAAGCACTCTGTCTGACCAATAAATGCATCCATGGAAAAGCCCCGCAATATCTTTGCGATAAAATAGAACCCCACAACCCCAATCGCGCTCTGCGATCCAGTGACCAAAATTTGGTCAAAGTACCCAAAGCCAGATTCAAGTCCAAAGGAGAAAGAAGGTTTGCTGTCCAGGGGCCCAGACTCTGGAACGCTTTACCAACCAGCATTCGGTTGGAGGAAAACCACCTGACCTTCAGAAGACGGATTAAGACTCTGCTCTTTTGATGGCAAGAGAGTCGGATACAACTAGCGCCCAGAGGCGATTTGGTTCGCATGTGCCGCGCTATATAAGTTTTTCATTCATTCATTCATTCATGCAGTACCTTAGTGGCAAGTACCAAAACACCACTTTTTCTCTCGGAAGGTGATTCCGGCGCTCTACCGGTGTCAGGAAAGGTTCCATCCGCTGGTGCTATTTATGTTCTGTCTTGCAGTGCTGCGTCCCACCAGCAGGGGTCTCCTGGCAGTTCGGAGCTGTCAGAGGATCTTCCCCCTGCTGGTATATCACCTTTGGGACGCAGTACCGGCCTCCACCAGCGGATGGATCCTGACAGTTTGGAGCACACAACCTTTCTTGTGCTCAGCTGTAACATGAACTTAATCAGCAGCTCTATTTATACCCGGCGAGCTCAAGCAGAGCTCGCCCTGGTATCGTCATTCCTTCCTGACCTGAGCCTGTATCCTGACCCTGTCTTTTGGATCCTGATTCTGAGCCTTGACCCTGTTCCGTGATCCTTGATCCTGATCCCTGCCTGGACTCTTCCGCCCTGTATCCTGGTTCCTGTCTTTCCTGGAGTCTTACCCCGCAGCTTGTCCATCCATTCTCTCCCTGCTCTGTTCCATCCCCATCCTCACCTATCTGCTGACATCCCATGTGTATGACCTCGGCCTGGCTTGATTTATGAATACGGTATCCCCTTTTGTTTGTATATACTGTTTGCTGTTTCTCACTGGTTGTCCCCACTTATTTTGTAAATAAACACCTCTTCACTTCACTATGTCTTTGTTTGGTTTCCTCTGTGCAGTCACACAGTACTGATCTATAACCTCTCCTGACAGTATACCAGGGCCACTTTTGATCAGACTGCAGACTGCATTAGGGAACCATCCTGGTGTAGTGCATTGCTCTAAACATGAATTACGATGACATCCTTTATTATTCTCTGCTAGCTGAAGAGGATGAGGGGTATTGTCGCCAGGTTTTGGAGGGTTGGACTAGTGACCAGCTAATGGAAACTATCCGATTAGCTCATTTCTGTGTGGATCAGGGTTACATGACTTTTAATGATGTTCAGCCATTAATTCGGTTGTGTGTAAAGCCAGCCCTGTCATCTATTCCTGTCGGTTGGGACGATTTCTCTCCCCCCCTTCAGTCATGACCAAGTTGAATCCCTGGTGTGGTTTTTAGAGGATGATCCGGCGTCTTTTGATGAGTATATTTTTTCTTGTCCCCAGCAAAAGTTATCTGAGTGTATTAGTTCTGTGCAGTCTCTGATTAGACAAGGTGTGTGTGAACCTGCTTTTGTTCGACCTGTGCTGCAGGCATGGTCAGATCTCCTGATTCCAGCCAAACCAGTCTGTTCCAGCCTTGCTAATAACCCCCTACCTTCCCAAGGATCTATCCGCCCATCGCCAATGACAACCTCAGCTTTCGCCCAGTTAATTCCGCACCCTACCAAATATTACTACCCAATTTCTACTAATTGTACCTACCCTGCCTATAATCCACCTGTAACAACTCCACAAAAACCTCCTCCAGTCACCATCCCTGGGTCTATTCCATATTCCAACCCCTCCTCCTACTTAATTCCATCTTCTTCATACATCACCTCTGTTAACAAACCCGCAGTGTCTAAGTCTAAAAAGAAACGGAAGTACTTCCCAACCCATACCATCGTGCCAGTTACCCAGCCTGTCCCAGTGCCCTCTGCTCAACCTGTCTCAGTGCTACCTGTTCAGCCCGTCCCAGTGCCGCTTGTTCCTGTGCCAGCCTGCCAGCCTGCTGTTCCTGTGCCAGCCTGCCAGCCTGCTGTTCCTGTGCCAGTCTGCCAGCCTGCTGTTCCTGTGCCAGTCTGCCAGCCTGCTGTTCCCGTGCCAGTTTGCCAGCCTGCTGTACCTATGCCAGCCTGCCAGCCTGCTGTTTCTGTGCCAGTCTGCCAGCCTGCTGTTCCTGTGCCAGTCTGCCAGCCTGCTGTTCCTGTGTCAGTCTGCCAGCCTGCTGTTCCTGTGTCAGTCTGCCAGCCTGCTGTTCCTGTGTCAGTCTGCCAGCCTGCTGTTCCTGTGTCAGTCTGCCAGCCTGCTGTTCCTGTGCCAGCCGGCCAGCCGCTTGTTCCTTTGCCAGCCTGCCAGCCTGCTGTTCCTGTGCCAGCCTGCCAGCCTGCTGTTCCTGTGTCAGTTTGCCAGCCTGCTGTTCCTGTGCCAGTCTGCCAGCCTGCTGTTCCTGTGCCAGTCTGCCAGCCTGCTGTTCCCGTGCCAGTTTGCCAGCCTGCTGTACCTATGCCAGCCTGCCAGCCTGCTGTTTCTGTGCCAGTCTGCAGCCTGCTGTTCCTGTGCCAGTCTGCCAGCCTGCTGTTCCTGTGTCAGTCTGCCAGCCTGCTGTTCCTGTGTCAGTCTGCCAGCCTGCTGTTCCTGTGTCAGTCTGCCAGCCTGCTGTTCCTGTGTCAGTCTGCCAGCCTGCTGTTCCTGTGCCAGCCGGCCAGCCGCTTGTTCCTTTGCCAGCCTGCCAGCCTGCTGTTCCTGTGCCAGCCTGCCAGCCTGCTGTTCCTGTGTCAGTTTGCCAGCCTGCTGTTCCTGTGCCAGTCGCCCAGCCGCTTGTTCCTGTGCCAGCCTGCCAGCCTGCTGTTCCTGTGCCAGCCTGCTGTTCCTGTGCCAGCCTACCAGCCTGCTGTTCCTGTGCCAGTTTGCCAGCCTGCTGTTCCCATGCCAGTTTGCCAGCCTGCTGTTCCCGAGCCAGTTTGCCAGCCTGCTGTTCCTGTGCCAGTTTGCCAGCCTGCTGTTCCTGTGCCAGTTTGCCAGCCTGCTGTTCCAGTGCCAGTTTGCCAGCCTGCTGTTCATGTGCCAGTTTGCCAGCCTGCTGTTCCTGTGCCAGTTAGCCAGCCTGCTGTTCCGGTGCCAGTCTGCCAGCCTGCTGTTCCTGTCTACCAGCCTGCTGTTCCTGTGCCAGTCTGCCAGCCTGCTGTTCCTGTGCCAGTCTGCCAGCCTGCTGTTCCCATGCCAGTTTGCCAGCCTGCTGTTCCCGTGCCAGTTTGCCAGCCTGCTGTTCCCGTGCCAGTCTGCCAGCCTGCTGTTCCTGTGCCAGTCTGCCAGCCTAATGTTCCTGTGCCAGCCTGCCAGCCTGACGTTCCTGAGCCAGCTTGACGACCCACCTTATCCTGCCAACCCTCTGCTGCCCAGCTCGATGACCCGGAGCCTCTGTCTGCTTCCCAGCTCGATGACCCGGAGCCTCTGTCTGCTTCCCTGCTCCATTACCCGGAGCCTCTGTCTGCTGCCCAGCTCGATGACCCGGAGCCTCTGTCTGCTGCCCAGCTCGATGACCCGGAGCCTCTGTCTGCTGCCCAGCTCGATGACCCGGAGCTTCTGTCTGCTGCCCAGCTCGATGACCCGGAGCCTCTGTCTGCTGCCCAGCTCGATGACCCGGAGCCTCTGTCTGCTGCCCAGCTCGATGTAAATATATCAAGCCAAGCAGTGCAGCGCAAACCTAAATTACATAATATAAAAATAAATATGCTCATACCAGTGAGGACATAAATAATTAGTGACAGTGTGAAAATAAATAAATAAAATAAAAATAAAAAGAAAGTCCAAATTTGCGACGTGCAAACAAATCCTGTGATCAAAGGAAATCAGAGTATCTTCACCATGTGACTTGGAAAACCAATTTTTCAAAAGTGATCCCTTCACCAGTAAAGATGGGTACTCTCACCTCACATAAAGACCCTTGTTTTACCAAAGGTCTAATAGGCTTAGATCAAATGGTAGGAAATCCAGATGGCTCAAAGATGTATACTTTTCAGTTGTGGAACCCGGAGATAAGCAAGTATCCTCAGTGGCACCAACGGACCAGTATGCAAAGAAAAAAGGCCAAATCTAAGAGCTTCCATATAAAACCAGGTCTCTTTAATGAGTAAAAAATGTGCAGGGTACTCACATTTAGGTAGAAAATACAGGCATAAAACACCATAAACAGACAGCTCAAGTAAAGATGTGGGACATCAAGGAGTGACATGCGATGGTTCCTGACCCCGGACGCGTATCGTAATACTACTTCCTCAGCAGGGCGGAACCTTCTAATTCACATCCTCGATACAAATAGCCTGCCGTGAGGGACGGCTCCATTCCCAGGACACACGTAATGACGCGGTAAGGCACGTCCCGCGTCATTCGCTGGGCTGGCGAAAACTTTATTATTCGCTATTACAGCGACAAACAAGATTGATAAAAAACTCTACATCGCCATCTTGTGGACAAAAACCGTCATAAGCTGGGCTGGCGAAACACTTTATTATTCGCTATTGCAGCGACAACCATAGAAACTCTTCATCGCCATCTTGTGGACAAAAAAGAGAATCCAGAATATACTAACATCACTCTATGAAGTCCCACAAATTCTTACAGCAAAACAATAATTAAATATTAATACATATAGTATACCATTACTTGATTCAAAATTACCAAATAATCCTAAACCCAAGAAATAGATTAATCAATATTTAATAAAAAATTAATAAAAAATTAATTGATAACAAAATAATAATAAAAAATATTAAAAATATATATATAAATATAAAATCTAAAAATAATTCATAAATATGATCCCATAAGTGATACCAAAATACCATAACAGGAATAACAGATAATGAACCTTTTCTATCATACAATTAAAATAATCACAGAATCCATCTAAGAAAATATCAATCAGACAAAACTGCCTATAATAGGGAAAAACAAAGGCCTTAATTGTTAATGTAGAACTAATTATTTGCAATAAAACAATTCAAATCAAAGTCAACATTGAGACCCTCCGGAGAGAGTACACGAGCCTCGTATATCCAGAAGGATTCCCTCTGGCTGATTCGTCTAATGTAATTCCCTCCTCTCCAGTGCTTATCTACTCTTTCTAGGCCCCAAAATTTGAGACATTTAGGATTCTTATTATGGTATTTCCTAAAATGTCTAGATACACTGTGAGTACGTAGCCCACGTTTGATATTATTAACGTGTTCTCCTATCCTGACAGCCATGGTGCGAGACGTGTGACCTATATACTGTAATCCACAGTCGCATTCGAGCATGTAGACCACACCTTCAGTGTTACAGGTGATTAAATTTTTTATGCTATACGATTTCTTAGTAGAAAATGAGGTAAAATCTTTCCGTTTTTTAGTGTTAAATTTACACTGTTTACAGGGCTGACAGCGACCACATGCGTAGAAGCCGGATAAAAACGAAAAAATAGTATTCTCTTTAAAAATGGGTGGGTCTATGGCTCCTGGCGCCACGACATCCCTCAGTGTAGGCGCCTTCCTATAAATAAAGAGAGGGCGAGGGGGGAGGACAGGTCCCAAGACCTTATCATTTTTTAACACATCCCAATGTTTTTTAACTATTTTCTCAAATTGACGATGCTGAATATTGTAATCAAGGATGATCTTAAACATCGATTGGCTATCTCCTTCTGGTTTTTTAATGGAGTCGGCAACGAGTTCTGCTCGATTGAGAGTGCCTACTCGAGACATTTCATTTTCAATGGAATCTTTACTGTATCCCTTTTGTTCGAACCTTTTGGCTAAAATTTTAGATTGTTCAAAAAAATCATTGTCAGAGGTACAGTTACGTCTTAGACGAATAAACTGACCTCTGGGAATGTTACAAAGCCAGTTGCGATGGTGGCAACTATCTAGAGGGATATAACCATTCCTATCAGAAGGTTTGAAATGATTGCGAGTATGTAAGAGAGTACCTTGTTTGTAGATCTCTAAATCAAGGAACACAATCTTTTCAGTGTGAATATTCCACGTTAAGGAAATATTTTTGCTGTTGTTATTCAGCTTGGACATAAATTTCTCTAGGCTGGATAAATCGCCTTCCCATATCATGACGAGATCGTCAATATAACGTTTATAACAACTTAACTGATTAGGGGGGTCATTGAAAATACTCTCCTCCTCCCATAATGCCATGAACAAATTGGCGACGCTGGGGGCAAATTTTGCCCCCATTGCGACGCCAGTTGTTTGAAGAAAAAAACCTTTATTATACCAAAAATAGTTTTTGGTCAGACAAAACTCGAGACATTGTAAAAGAAATTTCCGATGTTTAGCGGATAAATTAGATTGGGATAGACCCCACTTGACCGCTGCAACAGCGTCGGCATGCCCTATAATGGTGTAGAGGGAGCTGACATCAGCTGTAATGAGCAGACTATCTGGGGTACATGATAAAGACTCCAAGATTTGTATACACTGTTTTGTATCTCTCAAATAAGACCTAGTTTGAGACACTATAGGTTTTAAAAAGAAATCAATATATTGGCCCAATCTCGATGAAACAGATTCTATCCCATTCACGATGGGTCTTCCAGGTGGGTGAGTTGGATTCTTATGCACTTTAGGAAGGAAATAAATAATAGGTGTTCTACATGCCCTGGGGTCAAGGTAAACAGCCTCTTTTTTGGAGAGGATATTACGTTTAAGCCCCTTTTTAACCAAAACAGTCAAATCTTTTTTGTACTGAAAAATGGGGTCACTTTTCAAAAGTTTATACGTGTTGTTATCACTGAGTAAACGATTCATCTCTTCTTTATAGTATTCTTTAGACATCACCACCAAGCCTCCTCCCTTGTCTGAGGGGCGTATGATGATATCTTTCTTAGATTCCAATGATGCTATACCTTTTTTAACCAAGGATGGGTCATTTACTTTTCTAACCTTAAATTGGTCTAAATCATTTAGAACCATATTTTTAAACACATCAATGTGTTTAGTGTCTAAATTGGAAGGATTAAACACACTCTTGGTTCTGAGGTTAGAGTGGGTTCCGATTGGAATAAGGGAAGACCTTTCGGCCGGTTTGGACAGAAAGTATTTCTTAATGTTGAGGGTCCTGACAAACTTAGAGATGTTAACATATGTTTGAAACTTATTAAAGTTCCTAACAGGGGCAAATTTGAGGCCCTTGTCTAGAATGCGTAACTCATCATCATTGAGGATAGTCCCACTGATATTAAATATACCAGTGCCTAGTGGGACTTGATCCTTTTTGATTGTTCGTCTACCGGCCCGTTTCCCTCTCTTTCCCTTCTTTTGGCCCCCTTGTTCCCGGTTGGAGTACCTGAGTGTGGGCCCCACCAAGGGGGCGGGTTCCCTAAAAAAAAACCCTCAGGATCATCTCGGTTTAATAAAGGGGCAAAACGATTGTTTGTTGGTACTGGATTACCATATTGGTAGTTATCCCCCCAACCATAATTTTGAGGGTGTCCTCCTCTGGAATTAGAATGAAAATTAGGGTTGCCCCTAAAATTAGTGTTGTGTGAAAAATTCCCATAAGTTTGAGCTGGATACTGAGGTGTGGGAAAATTCCCTCTGCCTTTCACCCCTCGGCCCCTACCCCCTCTCCCTCTTGGGGGGTTAGAGGGGCGGCTCAGTTGTTGGTCGTACTGAGGGGTGTTAATTCTGGGGGTGTTAATCATGGTATTGGGAGTTACGGGTGTCAAGTCGTTGGAAGTAGACAGTGAAGTTGGATCAGAGGGGCCTGCATTAGCCTGCCACTTAAACACTTCCTTCCGTGAAAAATCAACCGAATCCCTAATATATTTTCCTTTCTTTTTATTTTGGGTATCATGGTCCCATTTAATCAGTTTGTTTTTTAATTCACCTGATAATTTGGGAAATTCAGAGTGGTTTTTATGTAACTCCATTTTAGTTTTTATGTCAGAGATTTGATGCTCAATAGTTTTCATTTTTCTCTGTTTCCTTCGTAGAAGGAATTCCATAAGTTCTAAGCCCTTCTTATTAAAGAAATCATACCATTCCTGTAGGGACTCATCATCATTAAGACCATCGCTGATTTTTTATTAAATATTGATTAATCTATTTCTTGGGTTTAGGATTATTTGGTAATTTTGAATCAAGTAATGGTATACTATATGTATTAATATTTAATTATTGTTTTGCTGTAAGAATTTGTGGGACTTCATAGAGTGATGTTAGTATATTCTGGATTCTCTTTTTTGTCCACAAGATGGCGATGAAGAGTTTCTATGGTTGTCGCTGCAATAGCGAATAATAAAGTGTTTCGCCAGCCCAGCTTATGACGGTTTTTGTCCACAAGATGGCGATGTAGAGTTTTTTATCAATCTTGTTTGTCGCTGTAATAGCGAATAATAAAGTTTTCGCCAGCCCAGCGAATGACGCGGGACGTGCCTTACCGCGTCATTACGTGTGTCCTGGGAATGGAGCCGTCCCTCACGGCAGGCTATTTGTATCGAGGATGTGAATTAGAAGGTTCCGCCCTGCTGAGGAAGTAGTATTACGATACGCGTCCGGGGTCAGGAACCATCGCATGTCACTCCTTGATGTCCCACATCTTTACTTGAGCTGTCTGTTTATGGTGTTTTATGCCTGTATTTTCTACCTAAATGTGAGTACCCTGCACATTTTTTACTCATTAAAGAGACCTGGTTTTATATGGAAGCTCTTAGATTTGGCCTTTTTTCTTTGCATACTGGTCCGTTGGTGCCACTGAGGATACTTGCTTATCTCCGGGTTCCACAACTGAAAAGTATACATCTTTGAGCCATCTGGATTTCCTACCATTTGATCTAAGCCTATTAGACCTTTGGTAAAACAAGGGTCTTTATGTGAGGTGAGAGTACCCATCTTTACTGGTGAAGGGATCACTTTTGAAAAATTGGTTTTCCAAGTCACATGGTGAAGATACTCTGATTTCCTTTGATCACAGGATTTGTTTGCACGTCGCAAATTTGGACTTTCTTTTTATTTTTATTTTATTTATTTATTTTCACACTGTCACTAATTATTTATGTCCTCACTGGTATGAGCATATTTATTTTTATATTATGTAATTTAGGTTTGCGCTGCACTGCTTGGCTTGATATATTTACTTCAGGAATTTTGTGATTGTTCTTTTTGGTGTTCAGCTTGCATCCATATGAAATCCACTCCTTGAGTATTTTTCATTCTTACACTTATTAGTATAATTTTACTCTGATCCTTTAGATTTTTGCGCTGATTGCACTCTCTCTTTTTTATACACTTGCATCCTTTTCGCTTATCGCTTTTAGCAGCATTAATGGAGGTATTTCAATTTTTGGAAAGCCGAGAGATCAAACTCAGTGATGTTTTTTCTAACTCTGCTCCTACAGCCTGTCCAGATGATATTTCATCTCTCTTTAAGAAATTAGGCTTTCTTTTTGAGAAGAAGATCAAAGCTTGGTGGGACGTCACGACTTTTGAACAATATATCCGTGATGGATTTGTTCCAAGACGTCTGAGGTGGGACGTCCCGCCTAGCGATGGTCTTAATGATGATGAGTCCCTACAGGAATGGTATGATTTCTTTAATAAGAAGGGCTTAGAACTTATGGAATTCCTTCTACGAAGGAAACAGAGAAAAATGAAAACTATTGAGCATCAAATCTCTGACATAAAAACTAAAATGGAGTTACATAAAAACCACTCTGAATTTCCCAAATTATCAGGTGAATTAAAAAACAAACTGATTAAATGGGACCATGATACCCAAAATAAAAAGAAAGGAAAATATATTAGGGATTCGGTTGATTTTTCACGGAAGGAAGTGTTTAAGTGGCAGGCTAATGCAGGCCCCTCTGATCCAACTTCACTGTCTACTTCCAACGACTTGACACCCGTAACTCCCAATACCATGATTAACACCCCCAGAATTAACACCTCTCAGTACGACCAACAACTGAGCCGCCCCTCTAACCCCCCAAGAGGGAGAGGGGGTAGGGGCCGAGGGGTGAAAGGCAGAGGGAATTTTCCCACACCTCAGTATCCAGCTCAAACTTATGGGAATTTTTCACACAACACTAATTTTAGGGGCAACCCTAATTTTCATTCTAATTCCAGAGGAGGACACCCTCAAAATTATGGTTGGGGGGATAACTACCAATATGGTAATCCAGTACCAACAAACAATCGTTTTGCCCCTTTATTAAACCGAGATGATCCTGAGGGTTTTTTTTTTAGGGAACCCGCCCCCTTGGTGGGGCCCACACTCAGGTACTCCAACCGGGAACAAGGGGGCCAAAAGAAGGGAAAGAGAGGGAAACGGGCCGGTAGACGAACAATCAAAAAGGATCAAGTCCCACTAGGCACTGGTATATTTAATATCAGTGGGACTATCCTCAATGATGATGAGTTACGCATTCTAGACAAGGGCCTCAAATTTGCCCCTGTTAGGAACTTTAATAAGTTTCAAACATATGTTAACATCTCTAAGTTTGTCAGGACCCTCAACATTAAGAAATACTTTCTGTCCAAACCGGCCGAAAGGTCTTCCCTTATTCCAATCGGAACCCACTCTAACCTCAGAACCAAGAGTGTGTTTAATCCTTCCAATTTAGACACTAAACACATTGATGTGTTTAAAAATATGGTTCTAAATGATTTAGACCAATTTAAGGTTAGAAAAGTAAATGACCCATCCTTGGTTAAAAAAGGTATAGCATCATTGGAATCTAAGAAAGATATCATCATACGCCCCTCAGACAAGGGAGGAGGCTTGGTGGTGATGTCTAAAGAATACTATAAAGAAGAGATGAATCGTTTACTCAGTGATAACAACACGTATAAACTTTTGAAAAGTGACCCCATTTTTCAGTACAAAAAAGATTTGACTGTTTTGGTTAAAAAGAGGCTTAAACGTAATATCCTCTCCAAAAAAGAGGCTGTTTACCTTGACCCCAGGGCATGTAGAACACCTATTATTTATTTCCTTCCTAAAGTGCATAAGAATCCAACTCACCCACCTGGAAGACCCATCGTGAATGGGATAGAATCTGTTTCATCGAGATTGGGCCAATATATTGATTTCTTTTTAAAACCTATAGTGTCTCAAACTAGGTCTTATTTGAGAGATACAAAACAGTGTATACAAATCTTGGAGTCTTTATCATGTACCCCAGATAGTCTGCTCATTACAGCTGATGTCAGCTCCCTCTACACCATTATAGGGCATGCCGACGCTGTTGCAGCGGTCAAGTGGGGTCTATCCCAATCTAATTTATCCGCTAAACATCGGAAATTTCTTTTACAATGTCTCGAGTTTTGTCTGACCAAAAACTATTTTTGGTATAATAAAGGTTTTTTTCTTCAAACAACTGGCGTCGCAATGGGGGCAAAATTTGCCCCCAGCGTCGCCAATTTGTTCATGGCATTATGGGAGGAGGAGAGTATTTTCAATGACCCCCCTAATCAGTTAAGTTGTTATAAACGTTATATTGACGATCTCGTCATGATATGGGAAGGCGATTTATCCAGCCTAGAGACATTTATGTCCAAGCTGAATAACAACAGCAAAAATATTTCCTTAACGTGGAATATTCACACTGAAAAGATTGTGTTCCTTGATTTAGAGATCTACAAACAAGGTACTCTCTTACATACTCGCAATCATTTCAAACCTTCTGATAGGAATGGTTATATCCCTCTAGATAGTTGCCACCATCGCAACTGGCTTTGTAACATTCCCAGAGGTCAGTTTATTCGTCTAAGACGTAACTGTACCTCTGACAATGATTGTTTTGAACAATCTAAAATTTTAGCCAAAAGGTTTGAACAAAAGGGATACAGTAAAGATTCCATTGAAAATGAAATGTCTCGAGTAGGCACTCTCAATCGAGCAGAACTCGTTGCCGACTCCATTAAAAAACCAGAAGGAGATAGCCAATCGATGTTTAAGATCATCCTTGATTACAATATTCAGCATCGTCAATTTGAGAAAATAGTTAAAAAACATTGGGATGTGTTAAAAAATGATAAGGTCTTGGGACCTGTCCTCCCCCCTCGCCCTCTCTTTATTTATAGGAAGGCGCCTACACTGAGGGATGTCGTGGCGCCAGGAGCCATAGACCCACCCATTTTTAAAGAGAATACTATTTTTTCGTTTTTATCCGGCTTCTACGCATGTGGTCGCTGTCAGCCCTGTAAACAGTGTAAATTTAACACTAAAAAACTGAAAGATTTTACCTCATTTTCTACTAAGAAATCGTATAGCATAAAAAATTTAATCACCTGTAACACTGAAGGTGTGGTCTACATGCTCGAATGCGACTGTGGATTACAGTATATAGGTCGCACGTCTCGCACCATGGCTGTCAGGATAGGAGAACACGTTAATAATATCAAACGTGGGCTACGTACTCACAGTGTATCTAGACATTTTAGGAAATACCATAATAAGAATCCTAAATGTCTCAAATTTTGGGGCCTAGAAAGAGTAGATAAGCACTGGAGAGGAGGGAATTACATTAGACGAATCAGCCAGAGGGAATCCTTCTGGATATACGAGGCTCGTGTACTCTCTCCGGAGGGTCTCAATGTTGACTTTGATTTGAATTGTTTTATTGCAAATAATTAGTTCTACATTAACAATTAAGGCCTTTGTTTTTCCCTATTATAGGCAGTTTTGTCTGATTGATATTTTCTTAGATGGATTCTGTGATTATTTTAATTGTATGATAGAAAAGGTTCATTATCTGTTATTCCCGTTATGGTATTTTGGTATCACTTATGGGATCATATTTATGAATTATTTTTAGATTTTATATTTATATATATATTTTTAATATTTTTTATTATTATTTTGTTATCAATTAATTTTTTATTAATTTTTTATTAAATATTGATTAATCTATTTCTTGGGTTTAGGATTATTTGGTAATTTTGAATCAAGTAATGGTATACTATATGTATTAATATTTAATTATTGTTTTGCTGTAAGAATTTGTGGGACTTCATAGAGTGATGTTAGTATATTCTGGATTCTCTTTTTTGTCCACAAGATGGCGATGAAGAGTTTCTATGGTTGTCGCTGCAATAGCGAATAATAAAGTGTTTCGCCAGCCCAGCTTATGACGGTTTTTGTCCACAAGATGGCGATGTAGAGTTTTTTATCAATCTTGTTTGTCGCTGTAATAGCGAATAATAAAGTTTTCGCCAGCCCAGCGAATGACGCGGGACGTGCCTTACCGCGTCATTACGTGTGTCCTGGGAATGGAGCCGTCCCTCACGGCAGGCTATTTGTATCGAGGATGTGAATTAGAAGGTTCCGCCCTGCTGAGGAAGTAGTATTACGATACGCGTCCGGGGTCAGGAACCATCGCATGTCACTCCTTGATGTCCCACATCTTTACTTGAGCTGTCTGTTTATGGTGTTTTATGCCTGTATTTTCTACCTAAATGTGAGTACCCTGCACATTTTTTACTCATTAAAGAGACCTGGTTTTATATGGAAGCTCTTAGATTTGGCCTTTTTTCTTTGCATACTGGTCCGTTGGTGCCACTGAGGATACTTGCTTATCTCCGGGTTCCACAACTGAAAAGTATACATCTTTGAGCCATCTGGATTTCCTACCATTTGATCTAAGCCTATTAGACCTTTGGTAAAACAAGGGTCTTTATGTGAGGTGAGAGTACCCATCTTTACTGGTGAAGGGATCACTTTTGAAAAATTGGTTTTCCAAGTCACATGGTGAAGATACTCTGATTTCCTTTGATCACAGGATTTGTTTGCACGTCGCAAATTTGGACTTTCTTTTTATTTTTATTTTATTTATTTATTTTCACACTGTCACTAATTATTTATGTCCTCACTGGTATGAGCATATTTATTTTTATATTATGTAATTTAGGTTTGCGCTGCACTGCTTGGCTTGATATATTTACTTCAGGAATTTTGTGATTGTTCTTTTTGGTGTTCAGCTTGCATCCATATGAAATCCACTCCTTGAGTATTTTTCATTCTTACACTTATTAGTATAATTTTACTCTGATCCTTTAGATTTTTGCGCTGATTGCACTCTCTCTTTTTTATACACTTGCCCAGCTCGATGACCCGGAGCCTCTGTCTGCTGCCCAGCTCGATGACCCGGAGCCTCTGTCTGCTGCCCAGCTCGATGACCCGGAGCCTCTGTCTGCTGACCAGCTCGATGACCCGGAGCCTCTGTCTGCTGCCCAGCTCGATGACCCGGAGCCTCTGTCTGCTGCCCAGCTCGATGACCCGGAGCCTCTGTCTGCTGCCCAGCTTCGGAGCTGTCAGGGGAACTTCCCCCTGCTGGTATATCACCTTTGGGACGCAGTACTGGCCTCCACCAGCGGATGTATCCTGACAGTTTGGAGCACACAACCTTTCTTGCGCTCAGCTGTAACATGAACTTAATCAGCATCTCTATTTATACCCGGTGAGCTCAAGCAGAGCTCACCCTGGTATCGTCATTCCTTCCTGACCTGAGCCTGTATCCTGACCCTGTCTTTTGGATCCTGATTCTGAGCCTTGACCCTGTTCCGTGATCCTTGATCCTGATCCCTGCCTGGACTCTTCCGCCCTGTATCCTGGTTCCTGTCTTCCCTGGAGTCTTACCCCGCAGCTTGTCCATCCATCCTCTCCCTGCTCTGTTCCGTCCCCATCCTCACCTATCTGCTGACATTGCATATGTATGACCTCGGCCTGGCTTGATTTATGAAAACGGTATCCCCTTTTGTTTGTATATACTGTTTGCTGTTTCTCACTGGTTGTCCCCACTTATTTTGTAAATAAACACCTCTTCACTTCACTATCTCTTTGTTTGGTTTCCTCTGTGCAGTCACACAGTACTGATCTATAACCTCTCCTGACAACCGGCATGTGGAAGTCAATGTCCATGCCTCGCTGGACAGGGCGGTCAATGGTAAGAGGAATCTTACCGCTGACTCATGGTCCAGCAGGCATGGACAGGGACGTTACCTGTCTTTTACGGCCCATTGGGTGACTCTGCTGGCAGCTGGGAAGGACGCAGTGCAAGGTACAGTAGTTTTGGAGGTTGTTCCACCACCACGCCTCCAAAACACTACTACTGCTTGTGACACACCTCTCTCCTCCACCCCCTCCTCTTCGTCTTCCTCTGTGGCCTCTTCCTTTGCTGATGTTTCCTCAGAACCAGCCGTGATCCGTAGGCGTACGAGAGGCTACGCAGGAATGCAGGCCAAAAGATGCCATGCGGTGCTAGAGCTGGTGTGCTTGGGAGACAGGAGCCACACTGGGGAAGAGGTTCTTTCAGCTCTTCAGGGGCAGGCTGAGAGGTGGTTGATGCCACGCCAGTTGAAGCCTGGAATGGTGGTCAGCGATAATGGCACCAACCTCCTCTCTGCTGTTCCTGTGCCAGTTTGCCAGCCTGCTGTTCCTGTGCCAGTTAGCCAGCCTGCTGTTCCTGTGCCAGTCTGCCAGCCTGCTGTTCCTGTCTACCAGCCTGCTGTTCCTGTGCCAGTCTGCCAGCCTGCTGTTCCTGTGCCAGTCTGCCAGCCTGCGACAGGGAAAACTCACCCACGTGCCCTGTTTTGCGCATGTCCTGAATTTGGTGGTGCAGCGGTTCTTGGGCAGGTACCCGGGCTTACAGGATGTCCTGAAGCAGGCCAGGAAAGTCTGTGTGCATTTCCGGAGGTCATATAATGCCACTGCTCGGCTGACTGACCTCCAAAGGGAATACAACCTGCCCAAGAACCGCGTAATTTGTGACAGATGGAACTCTACGTTGGCCATGCTGCAGCGGCTGCACACGCAGCAGTGGGCCATCAATGAGTACCTGTGCCAATATGGCAGCAGAACTGGGTCAGGGCAGCTAGGTTTTTTTCCGCCACGCCAGTGGGCTTTGATCAGGGATGCATGCACTGTCCTGTCACCATTTGAGGAGACCACGAGGATGGTGAGCAGTGACAGTGCATGCATCAGTGAGACTGTCCCTCTTATTCACATGTTGGAGCACACGCTACGTGGAATAATGGACAGGGCCCTTGAGGCAGAACAGAGGGAGGAAGAGGAGGACTTCCTTACCTCTCAAGGCCCCCTTTACCCAGACAGTGGGCCTGCTTGCCCACCTAGCACACAGGAAGAGGAGGAGGAGGAGGATGATTGTATCAGCAGCATGGAGGTGGAGACTAGCACTTAGCATCAGCAGCAACAGTCTTCAAGGGATCATTTACAGTCCCAAGGAACACGTGGACTTTTACGTGGCTGGGATGAGGTGCCTGTGGATCCTGTCATCCTCAGTGACCCAGAGGACTGTGCCCCGAATGCCTCTGCAAACCTACGCTGCATGGCCTCCCTGATCCTGCAAAGCCCGCGTAAGGATCCTCGCGTACGTGCTATCAAGGAGACGGATCATTACTGGCTGGCAACTCTCCTTGATCCACGTTACAAGAGTAAGGTTGCGGACCTTATGTTGCCATCGCAGAGGGAGCAGAAAATGAAACTTCTGTGGGAGGCCTTGCAGAAGGGTCTGTGCAATGCGTTCCCAGAACCGGGGGATTACCAAAACCTGGCTCTGGGTGACGTTTGGTGAGTCACAGAAGGAGCGGTGGAGAAGGTGGCCGTCTGACCGATGCCTTCAGACAGTTTTTTAGTCCGCAGCCCCAAGGTCTGACCGGTTCCAGCAACCATCGCCAGCGTCATTATACCCAATCTGGTCCAGCAACCATTACATGGTCCGGGAATACCTAGGGGCAAGATCCGACTTGGACTCCTTCCCCACCAAAAATCCTCTGGCTTACTGGGTCTTGAGGTTGGATCACTGGCCAGAGCTTGCACAGTACGCAATTGAGCTACTGGCTTTCCCTGCATCCAGTGTTCTTTCAGAATGCACATTCAGTGCTGCTGGAGGCTTTGTTACCGATCACAGGGTGCGTCTCTCCACCGACTCTGTTGATCGACTGACCTTCATCAAAATGAATCAGGCTTGGATCAACACCAGCTACCAAGCACCTGATGCTGATGTTACTGAATAATATTTTTTTGTTGAAATGTCGGATCCCTTTTAGACTGCGTATGCTGATGCTGAGTGACTGTCCTCTTATGCGGCTGATGGAATATCCTTCTCCTCCTCACTTTTCTTGCTGATAGCTAGTAAGAAATGTTGTGTTTCTGGGCTCTGCCACCAGTGTCTAAGGCACAATTTTTCTGCCCCTGTTTAACAGGGGCGACTAATAACAACAATTTTTGATGCAATACTTTGCACGTGGCTCCTTGTTGCGCTCCAATTGGAGTTATTGGGAGGGGTTGCAGTGTTGTGTTGTGCCCAAGGCACAATTTTTCTGTCCCTGTTTAACAGGGGCGCCTAACAACAATTTTTGATGCAATAATTTGCACGTGGCTCCTTGTTGTGCTCCAATTGGAGTTATTGGGAGGGGTTGCAGTGTTGTGTTGTGCCCACGGCACAATTTTTCTGCCCCTGTTTGACAGGGGCGCCTAATAACAACAATTTTTGATGCAATGTTTTGCACGTGGCTCCTTGTTGCGCTCCAATTGGAGTTATTGGGAGGGGCTGCAGTGTTGTGTTGTGCCCAAGGCACAATTTTTCTGCCCTTGTTTAACAGGGGCGCCTAATAACAACTTTTGATGCAATAATTTGCACGTGGCTCCTTGTTGCGCTCCAATTGGAGTTATTGGGAGGGGTTGCAGTGTTGAGTTGTGCCCAAGGCACAATTTTTCAGCCCGTTTAACAGGGGCGCCTAATAACAATTTTTGATGCAATACTTTGCACGTGGCTCCTTGTTGCGCTCCAATTACAGTATGTTTGAGGGGTGTCCTTTTCTCTAAAATTTTTCTTTCACAAAACAATAATGGCCCCCCACCACCGCTAAAATATTCAACATATTGTTGCCACACAGCACGTGCGCAAGCAGTATTATTTCCTTTTTTTTATAGTCCTCTCATGTTGTGCAGGGACATTTCTAAACACGTGCCACTACTATAGACACCCAGCAGGTGTGATATTTAAAGGATTTTTTTTTTTCACTTTAAGCATCATTAAAATGGACGTTTTTAAAACTTTTTTTTCCATTGATACATGTTCCCTGGGGCAAGACCCGGGTTCTGAACGACGTTTTCCAACATTAAATTGAATTTTGGTCTTTAAAATGATCGTTTTTGAATTCGAACGTTCGGGTCCCATAGACTTCAATGGGGTTCGAAAAGTTTGTGCGAACCCGCGGTCTGTTGGAACGTTCTGGTGCGAACCGAACCCGGGGGTGTTCGGCTCATCCCTAGTCCTTAGGGGGTATCCAGGTAGAAGATCCTGCTCCAAGGGCTATATAGTAAGGCCCTAAAACCTTCCCTCTTTTGGATTTCTTAACCGTGTGGTGGGGGGTAATACCACTGTGTAATCAAGTGCTTTTAGATATACAATCAATTCATCCCAGGGGTATATAGGCCCCACCGTTTAACTTAATAGGCTCTGGGTCCGAATGACCATAGGATTGTACTTGCTGTAGTTATATGCACATAGGTACTGTTGGTGCATAAGTATGTTGGAATTTAAATAGTTTTTAAGGGATTAGGTCTTGAGAGGCGCGTTACTGCACTGCTCTTCCCTTCTCCTTACTCCCTCCCCTATATCTGCCCAACCACAGCCGTTGCGCCAATAGCCAAATATAGACAAATATAGACAACGTCCTGAGAGAGAGTACGTTCAATGGGACCTATGGAGACACAGTATATCATAGGCAGTCTGTTCAAATAGAAAGCGTTTCATAATACGGATTGTGGCTTGACTTTATAATACAGATATTTCTCTAGTAGCTATGCGCATAAGTATGTCGGATTTTAAATAGTTTTTAAAGGGATAGGTCATGAGAGGCACGTCACTGAACTACTCTCCCCTTCTCCTTGCTCCCTTCCCTGTTTCTGCCCAACCACAGCTGATACACCAATAGCCATATAAAGTCCATTCAATAGGACCTGTGGGGACACAATATGTCATAGGCTGTCCGTTCAAATAATAGAAAAAGTTTCACAGTACAGATTGCGGCTTGACTTTATAATACAGGCATTTCTCCAATAGCTAAGATTAGCTATTAGCGGTTCGCTTCAATGCCACTCTATATCATGCGTCAAAGCTATAAGGTTGCAGAGAAAAAGACTGTTACCAGTCCCCCAGCCTCCGTGTCATCCGCTCAGATGGATACTTTTTGGGCAAACTGCCTCCGTGATGCAGTGGTACAAAAGTATAGGTCTTACCTGTGCTGTGCAGGGGCCAGAGGAGACACAGGGGTCCGTGGGGAGGGGAGGACAGGAGCCGCCACCGAAAATGCTGCACTACCTCCTCATTCCTTGGTCGGCGCGATTGGTCAGCTCAGTTGAAAGCGAGGGGGGACCTCCGTGTTGCTGGGACGGACGCTTCTATGGGGGATCAGTCAGCAGTGCCGCAGCCTCTCACTCTGCATCGTCACCGCTGCTTCTCCCTAGATCTTCCGGCGTCCTCCGTCCCCGGTCACCTGGTCCGGTCCATGGTGCGGTCAGCCCCTCCCTCGACGCGTGTGCTTCACGTGCAGCGCGTCATGGCGCACGGCGGAATGCTAAAGTGATTCTACTTGAAATCTGTTACACAGTGGGGGGTCTCTGCCATGTCTTAAGGCTAACTCCCTCTCCAAACAGCCTCATTGTTCTGTGTATGGCTATTGTCTACATTGATTGCCCCCTGGGGCTTCTGTCTCAATACACATAGCAGTACTTCTATTCAAACTATCCGACCAATCTCTGCTGATTCATTTTGAAGTCCTCATTTGCATGGAAGAGGACCTGAAGGGGGACTGCATGGACTTTACAATTGACCAATAGAAAAGCGGTTGTTGGGGGCGGGATGTTCCAAATTCTGTATAAAAGTGTGTTGTGTACTTTGGATCCCGGAACCTTGGATGACTGGACCATCAGACGTTGCAATTGGCAATCTGATCCAATAGTAGCAGAGTAGTGTCGGGAGAGAGGGACCGAGCGAGCAGGGGTCTCGTCACATTGGTTGGCAGCAGTAGGATTTGCTCTCCAGTTACTGGGACACTCCAAACCACCACCATGAATGACCAGCTATGCAGCCTGCAGGAGAACTATGCTGAAAGACTTGCTTGAGAGCCGTGGAGGGACCAGTGAAGCTAGCCGAGATGGATCAGAGGGATGGTGATGCAAGACCCAGGTCAGTTGAAGACTTGTTTCAGCAACGATTCCGACAGCGGTTGGCATTATATGTTGCTAACCCATGAGAGACCGCCATACAGGAGGCCATTGGAGACATCCAGCTGCAGGATAAGCGGCAACAGAGAGAACGAGAGCGTCAAGAGAGAGAACGAGAGCGGCAACATGAGCTGAGGCGGGATGTTCCAAATTCTGTATAAAAGTGCGTTGTGTACTTCCATTAAAAGAGTCCTGTTTTAACGTACATACAACCTGCCTGGTGTGTGTTCTAAATGGATCTCGAACGGCACATAGCTGTAGTTTGGATCCCGGAACCTTGGATGACTGGACCATCAGATGTTGCAATCGGCAATCTGATCCAATAGTATCAGAGTAGTGTCGGGAGAGCGGGACCGAGCGAGCAAGGGTCTCGTCACACATTATGCGTCTCCAGCTCCTGCAACGAAAGCACTTTGCCTGTTCGTTAAGCGTCTGACACCAGAGCCCTGGCCAAAACCGGCCTAATAGCCAAACCCACTACAGTGAACATGGAGCGGGCCACAGCCTCCACTCTCCTATCTGCGGGGTCCTTGAATGCGGGAGCCCCCTCCACAGGTAACATGGTGGCTTTGCTCAATCTGGACACGGGAGGGTCCACTGAGGGAGGAGAGACCCACTTTTTCAAAACCTCCTCCTCAAAGGGATAATGTGTCGCAAAGTAGTTTGGCACAGCAAAAACTTATTGTGGAGTATCCCATTCCTTGTACAATAAGTTGTCCAAATACGGAACGCAAGGAAATACTTTAGCGGTGCGTGGTGGTTTGCGGAACCCAAAAGGGACCGGCCCATCAGATGCCTCCGCCAAATCCTCAAGTCTGAGTATCCCGCATCGCAGAGATAAGAGCTCCAACAAATTCCTTATCATGCACTGACCCTGAAGCAGAGTCATCCTCACTGTCCGCATGGGTAAAGCCTGCATCAACTGACATGACAGAGCCAGAGGCAATAGTAAGGTCTGATTCTGTGTCAGAGACATCCCCAAAAGCAGGCTCAGGGAGGGGACGCTTTTTAACCCCCTTTCTGGCCACTTGTCGCTTCAATCCGGGCGAGAAACTCCTCAAGGACTGCAGTCATAGCTTCCACAGAGGCAGCAGGGGTAGGGGCCTCAGGGGTTAACTCAGGCATTGCTGGGGTAGAAGCGCCAGGTTCAGGCTCCATGGTTCCCCACCGCTATCCCCCCTGGACACTGCAAGACAGAAATGAACCCACCGGTCACCTCCCGGCTGACAACAGAAGGCAGGGGACTCCCGGGGAACTCACTACCCCACCCGGGTTGCCGCGTGAGCTGAAGCACTGAAGAGTGCTGGCCGCGCCGCGCTGCGCCGTACCACAGGAAGCCGATTCGCAGGCTTTTGCAGCGCTAATGTAGGCACTAGAGGCCCAGAATTTTCCAAAATGGGCACCATCTGAGGAAAAAACACCATGCAGGCCGCCAAGCATGTAAAATGTGATCACGGCAAAATGGCGCCAAAACACAGTTTAAAAACAGTGACACCAGCACACATAGCAACCCCAAAAGTAAAAAGCAAAAACACAGTCCCGCACAGCACACGGCCCCCGGTAGAGATGGAACCCCAGGAGAGCCCTTCCCACAGTCGCCACCCAGCATGGGGAAGGAGGGAGAGGAAGGGAAAGAGGAAAGCACCCTCATTCGACCTCCCCAGGGAAGCACCAGCCATACCACCTTGCCAGGACAAGGTGGCTACTTACCCGTCCTGCCACAACCGGCTTGAGGCATTGCTGACTGAACTAACATCCGCGAACGCCATGGTAGTCGGCCAGACACACTGTGACAAAGCCATAGAGACCACTCATATATGTGCCCTAGAACCAAAGTTCACCGGCCACCCCTGGAGCAATGGGGCATGTCGTAGACAACCCAGAGCTGAGCTGAGGGCCGGCACACGCTTGATGGCCGAACATGGGGGGACTACAAGGATCAAGATCCAGCCTGTCACCCAGTCGGCAGTTGATAGCAGAATCACAGGATTCAAAAATAAAAGCAGGAACAAAACAAAAAAAAGGGAAAAAAATAAAAATATTGCAAAAGAAAATTCCAGAGTACATGGACTCCAGAAGGCCATGACTTTCCTGACGTTAGGCAGACAAAAACTGGAGCTGCTCAGGCAGAGTGTGGGTTGTACCCGGGGAACCACGCCCCCTGGTAGGTGCCATGCTAAGAGAAGTGTTTTAACACTTGAAGTGCTGTTTTTTCTGCCCAACTCTCCTAGAAGAAAGAAGATAATACCCTAAGGTCAAAGGCTGCTGTGTCCGTCCATTAACGGAAGAGAAAGAGTCAACAATGCCCATTTGCAGCTCTTCAACTCGACCACCCTCTCACCTACATTCTCTCCATTTGGAACGTTAAGGAATGTGCCATCACTGTGGGGGATGAAAGTCTCCCTGGGTGAACTTGTAGTATGAAAGGATCCAGTTGGTTCCCCCGGCAGGTCCCGTTACCATAGCACCCATGGCAATTTGCAGCCTGACCTCACTGTGCCCATTGCAGAATCCGATCTGTGTACACGAGTCCGTGCAGCGTTGAAAACTCACACTCCTTGTTCTGTTCCGTGATAATAGGGATTAAAGGATTTAAAAAGGATTTTTTTTTATCTTAATAGCTTCCTTGTTTGTTCTTTTGCTCTCAAGTTGCTGTAATTCTTCTCTGATCTCCGCACTTCCTGGTTTTCTGTACTGGGAGCTTTCTCTCTGTGGTCACTAATCAAGGAGGTGCGATTACTGTGTGTCTAAAACCCCTCAGCACCAATCAGTTCCGTTTTCCAAACCATCACTGCCTTGTAATTGGCTCTGTGGCACTGTACAGCACAGGCAGGAAACATGCAAAAACGAAACTAGAAACTGCAGGTATATAATGATTGATTTGTATCTATTTTTAATCATTTTTAAATGGAATGAGTTAACTATTATGTCTCTATAGCCTGTAAACAGTCATTTCAGCAATTTTTTTATTTTATTTACAACTCCTTTAAGAGAGGAAAATGTTATATATAATATATAGTGGCCTCAGGAATGCCCAGGATGTCTGAAGAAAGCGCAGGGAAAATAGATGGCCCAATCACAACAGAGGAATTCTTAGCGTCCCTTAAAACACTGAAACCGGGTAAGGCCCCAGGACCTGATGGATATACGTTACTTTATTATAGAACCTTGTCTGAAAAATTGGCACCAAAATTTTTTAGCGGCCTTTAACTCAATACGAGAGGGACAAACGATGATTGCGGAAACATTAATGACTCATATAGCAGTAATCCCTAAAGAAGGGAAAGACCCTGCTCAATGTGCCAGTTACCGTCCAATCTCATTGTTAGGCGGCGTACACACGACCAAGTTTCTCGGCAGAATCCAGCGAGAACCTCGATGGGAGACGTATTCTGCCGAGAAAACCTGTCGTGTGTACACTTTTCGCCGAGCAACCCGTCGGGAAGCTTGTCGAGCCAAAAAGAGAGCATGCTCTCTATTTCCTCGTTGTTCTATGGGAAAATTTGGCTCGACAAGCTTTTCGACAGCTGAACGGGAAACTCGACGGGCGAAACGATGAGTTTAGCCCGCCGAGTTTCTCGGTCGTTTATACGCCGCCTTAAACGTTGATCTGAAGATTTTGACAAAAATACTTGCTAATAGATTATTGACCCATATTCCATCTTTAATACACCCGGATCAAGTAGGGTTTACCCCTGGCAGAGAAAATACGCAAAGAATCCTAAGTGCCATATATCTATCTCAAAATCACCAAAACCCATTAGTGCTTATATCAGCAAACATAGAAAAAGCTTTCGACAGGGTAGACTAGGGATTCCTGAGAGCCACGCTACAACATATAGGACTGGGAAGGTGGAGGGGGCTCCCGCATTCATGGACCCCGCACATAGGAGAGTGGAGGCTGCGGCCCGCTCCACGATCACTGTAGTGGGTTTGGCTATTAGGCCAGTTTTGGCCGGGGCTCTGGTGTCAGACGCTTACTGAACGGGCAAAGTGCTTGTTGCAGGAGCTGGAGACTCATAATGCTCCTGAGACCTGTGTGGATCTGGCCAATCAGTTGGTGCAGGGTCTGAAATTTGTCTGTGAGTCGGCCCTGGATACGCTTCTTAGCGTCCCTTAAAACACTGAAACCGGGTAAGGCCCCAGGACCTGATGGATATACGTTACTTTATTATAGAACCTTGTCTGAAAAATTGGCACCAAATTTTTTAGCGGCCTTTAACTCAATACGAGAGGGACAAACGATGATTGCGGAAACATTAATGACTCATATAGCAGTAATCCCTAAAGAAGGGAAAGACCCTGCTCAATGTGCCAGTTACCGTCCAATCTCATTGTTAGGCGGCGTACACACGACCAAGTTTCTCGGCAGAATCCAGCGAGAACCTCGATGGGAGACGTATTCTGCCGAGAAAACCTGTCGTGTGTACACTTTTCGCCGAGCAACCTGTCGGGAAGCTTGTCGAGCCAAAAAGAGAGCATGCTCTCTATTTCCTCGTTGTTCTATGGGAAAATTTGGCTCGACAAGCTTTTCGACAGCTGAACGGGAAACTCAACGGGCGAAACGATGAGTTTAGCCCGCCGAGTTTCTCGGTCGTTTATACGCCGCCTTAAACGTTGATCTGAAGATTTTGACAAAAATACTTGCTAATAGATTATTGACCCATATTCCATCTTTAATACACCCGGATCAAGTAGGGTTTAACCCTGGCAGAGAAAATACGCAAAGAATCCTAAGTGCCATATATCTATCTCAAAATCACCAAAACCCATTAGTGCTTATATCAGCAAACATAGAAAAAGCTTTCGACAGGGTAGACTAGGGATTCCTGAGAGCCACGCTACAACATATAGGACTGGGAAGGTGGAGGGGGCTCCCACATTCATGGACCCCGCACATAGGAGAGTGGAGGCTGCAGCCCGCTCCACGATCACTGTAGTGGGTTTGGCTATTAGGCCAGTTTTGGCCGGGGCTCTGGTGTCAGACGCTTACTGAACGGGCAAAGTGCTTGTTGCAGGAGCTGGAGACTCATAATGCTCCTGAGACCTGTGTGGATCTGGCCAATCAGTTGGTGCAGGGTCTGAAATTTGTCTGTGAGTCGGCCCTGGATACGCTTCCTTTGCTCTCCAGGGCCTCCGTCTATGTGGTGGTACTATGGCGCCTTGTGTGGCTAAAGTGTTGGTCTGCTGACCAGTCCTCAAAGAAGGCTTTGGTGGATTTACCCTTTAAGGGTGAATGTTTTTTTGGGGCATCCCTGGATGACATCATTAAGGCGGCCACAGGTGGTAAGAGCACTCTGCTCCCACAGGCTGGGAAGGGTAAGGAGCCTCGCCGTAAGCAGAGGCCCTCCTTTACTTCCCCCAAGCATTTTTTTCGCCCACCCAGTGCGGCAGGAAAGAGTTTTCAGGGTGCTAAGGTGCCTGCTACAGGGCAGAAGCGCACCTGGTACCGCAAGCCCAACAAGCCTGCGGACAAGCCTGCTTCCGCATGAAGGTCTGCCTCCGCCCGTGTCTCGGGTGGGGGGCCGACTTCGCAAATTCGTGGCTCGGTGAAGGTCTCTTCTTTCCGACCGTTGGGTTTGCGAAGTAGTTTCCTCGGGGTACAAGATAGAGTTTCTCTCTTGTCCGCCAAACAGATTTTTTGCCTCGGCACCGCAGCTCAGAATTAGAGGAGGACGTGTCTATCACGTGTCAGACTCTTCGAGAGTACGGCTGGCTTCTGAATGCCCAGAAGTCAGCGCTGGTTCCATCTCAGCACCTGGAATACCTTGGGCTGGTCCAGGATTACGCTGAGGCGAAAATTTTTGTCCTGACGGAGAAACTTCAGATGCTGCAATCTGCGGTGTGACAGTTATCGACCCAGAAGTGGTCTTCCCTTCGTTTCTGCATGAGGGTTCTGGGTCTGATGGTTGCCTCTTTCGAGGCAGTACCGTATGCCCAATTTCACACCTGGGTGCTACAGAAGAAAATTCTGTCACGTTGGGACAAGTTCCCTTTATCTCTGGATTACCAGGTTCAGTTGGGCCGTCTGGTCAAGTCTTTCCTGGTGTGGTGGCTGACGTCTCCGGTGCTTCCGACTGGGAAATCTTTTCTGCCGTGCCGTTGGATGGTGGTCACGACGGATGCCAGCCTCTCCGGTTGGGGGGGTGTTTGGGGCACCCAGTCAGCCCAGGGGCGCTGGACTCAGGGGTCCCGCCTTCCGATCAATGTGCTGGAGCTCCGAGCAATCAAGCTGTGCCTTGCCAAGTAGTCCCTGAATCTGCAGGGCCGACCGGTCAGGATCCAATCCGACAACGCCACGGCCGTGGCATACGTCAATCATCAGGGAGGCACACGGAGCTCGGCGGCCGCGATGGAGGTCGCCCACATCCTTCGATTGGGCCGAAAGGTCCGTTCCGGCTCTATCGGCAGTGTACATTCCGGGAGTACAAAATTGGCAAGCCGACTACCTGAGTCGCCGAACTCTGGACTAGGCATGTGCATTTCGTTTCGTCCCGAATCGAAATTCAGACAAATTTTTCATTATTCGGCCATTCGTATGCATACGAATTACCGAATAGTAATATTAACGAATTAACAGAATCCGAACGAACGTCGAAAACCCGTGGACGAAATTCGACTCAAATTCGAAAACAAATTCTATTCGACTCAAATTAGAAAATAAATTATTCAAATTGAATGCGTTAACAATTTGAGACGAAGTCGAATCTAATTTGAAAAAAAAAACGTCCTATTCAGATAGAATTGTCCAATCAGCTACTTTCAGCTACTTTCATTTCTCCCAATCAGCTACTTTCATTTCTCATTGTGGGTGGGGCTATGATCTATATAAAGGTTTACCACAGATAGAGAGAGACTTCTTGCGGTGAGCCTGAGGTGTACCTTTCCTTTCTATTTGCCTTTCTATTTGCCTTGAATAGACTCTAAAATTTACTAATTGACTATTATTCATATTGATGTTTTGGAGAGAGAAAGTGGGATAGCGATAGTGGGAGGATTAATTTGTTTTTGTTTTTTCAATTAGTGCAGTCCTAAAGTTTGCAGGGTGGGGCTAGGTCAGGTAATCAGATTGCTGTCTGTGGAGTAACTGTTTCAGACAGTGTGATTGTCATAGTTTGATTGAGGAGGACAGGCTCTGGCTGAGTTTTGTTTTATGATGGAGCCTTCTTACAGTCAGACTGCTCACACATTGAGCAAAAGTGCTAATGTTACCAGCACAAGCAGCAGCACCACCAGTCCAGCAGTAGATAATATGATGACTGTTAGTGTTATTTCTTCTGATTCTGACCATGGACAGATGTCCAGCAGAGCTGTTAGGAGGAGAGAAAACAGTGCGAGTAGTCAGCTGAGCAGCCCACCTATTAAACTCATAAGAACAAGCAGTGTAATTGGAGGAGCTGCTAAAATTGCCAGTGAGCAGAATAAGAGTAAGCCACCGACTAAGTGCCGTCTGTTTTTTTTTTTTTTTTTTTACTCACATCAGCTTATACCTATTTTGTGAGACCCGCTCATATTTGTGGCTTTAGTCGTCTCTACTAGCAGTTTTGCATCATCTGTGAGCCTTTACCATATTTGCAGAGTCTATTTTTGCTGTGTGTGTATATATATATATATATTTTTTTAATTATATATCTTATGTATATATATATAATTTTCCATATTTTCAAATTTCTGCTTTCAAGCTTGTACATCAGAACCCTCCCTCGAGCCCCCCCACCCCCCCGTGCCCTCCTTGTGGCTCCCAGGACTCCGAATTAAATTACTATCTCCAGTTTGTGTTAGAGTAAGCTGATCCGAATACTGAACTTATATTATAAGGGTCTGAACTCTTGTTTTCCGTTCTCTATCGAGAGCCTACTCCTCTATTTGTCTTTTACTTCTCATACCGGGACCCTCAGTCCCTCTATGTAGCTCCAAGTTTTTTTATAATCCTTCCATTTAAGCCATTTAGCCTGAAAATCATTTATGGTTCCTAAAGCGTTCTCCTTCAGCTCTTCCATCCTGTAAGTTTCCTCCACAGCATCAACCCACTCCCATATCTATGGGCTTCCGGTAGCCTGCCATTTCCTTGGGATCAGCTTTTTCGCTGCATTCAGAAGATGGGGCAGAAGTGACTGTTTATACTTTTTGATCCCCTCACCATTACAATGGAATAGCACAGCCCAGGGATCTTTCTTTTTTGTTTACAAACGATTTTATTGTAGAAAAGGTCAAAGTACAAAAGAAGAAAAAGATAACAATGATGGTACAGGAATGTATACAGGTATCATTGATAATTAACATTGTGTAGAAAGAACGGGTTTATGGTCAGTAATATTTAAATTTAAACCAGAAGTGTGGCGTCCCAGAGCGACCATTTTTTTTGATACTGGGGCATAGAATCATATAGTGTATGGTGAATTCTCTCTGAGAGTTTGATGTTTGTCATACGGTTGAGAATCTGTGGCCAGGGTACCAATGTGGAGCGCCAATTAAAGGCTATGGCCCAATGAATGGAGGTGAGAAATGTGTGGATGAGCCTTGTGCTTGATGTTGGAATATCCTTAATAGGGCCGAATAAGAGGCAGATTAGGGGTGTGAGATGGATACTTTGGTCGGCAATTTTATCAATTACAATGCTGGCCTTGTGCCAAGTGTCCCTTAAATGGGGGCAGTCCCAAAATATATGCAATAGCGTTCCATGGGCGGGGCATCCCCTGAAGCAGAGTGGAGACAGTGAAGGGTAAAATGAATTAAGTTTAGCTGGTGTGAGATACCATCTATAGAGCAATTTTATAGCTGATTCTCTGATAGATGTTGTTTTGGTACATCTGTGGAGGTTAGTGAAAATGGTATCCCATTGCTCCAGAGTAAATGAAATGTTTAAATCCGATTCCCATTGTAACATGGGATGTGACTTCTCAGGCATGTTTGTTTCATTCAAGCTTTTGTATATTCTGGAGATCAAGCCTCTATCACGAGGGGAGGAGATGCAAATTTGTTCAAATTGAGTATAGGGGGGGTGAAGTGTAAGTGAGTAGAATGTCTGATAGAATTTTCTAATTTTTGTATAATTTTCAAATTCCCCGAGAGACAGGTCATATTTTGATTGCAGGTTGGAGAAAGTGCGGAATGAGTTAAGGTGAGAGAGCGATTTCAAATGGGTTAGGTTATGTGATTTCCAAAACGTAAGTAAGTTTGGGTTATGAGGTCTAACTAAGGGGGAGAAACGTGGGTCACCTAGGAATGATGCCAGGGGGGGAGTGTCAGAAGATAGTTTAAACTTTGGGGTCTGTCTGTTCCATAGTTGGAGAGAGTGAGTGACAATACGGTTTAATGCTCTTATTTTTTGTGGTGGGATGGTTTTGGACCAGAGGAGTCCTTGTAGGTTGTAAGGTAGGATAGACTCCTCCTCGAACTGGAGCCAAGGAATTTGGAGTGGAGGGGCATACCATTGGGCTAGTTGGGTAAATCTGGCCGATAAGTAATAAAGCCACAGATTTGGGATACCTAGGCCGCCTTTTAAGTGAGGTCTAAACATGAGAGAATAGCTAAATCTAGGTTTCCTGTACTGCCAAATAAATCTGTTAGTCTCTCTTTGAAGTGAGTCTAGTGTTTTTTTAGGTAAAATAAGGGGGAGGGCTCTAAAAAAAAAAAAAAGCTTGGGTAATATCATCATCTTTACAGCGACTATTCTGCCCGAGAATGAAATATGGTATGATGACCAGAGTTTAAGTAAATTTTTAATATTGTTAAATAAGGGGGGATAGTTTGCTTGGTATATAGTGTTATACAGGGGTGTAATCTGGATGCCCAAGTATCCAAACGAATCGACATGCCAATTAAATGGGAATTTATCTTTAAGTGAGGCTATTAAGGTCGAAGGGATATTAATCGGTAAAGCTGAGCACTTTGATAGATTTACACCTAGACCTGACAGGTCATGGAAGATGTCTAGGGTTTTAGTTAGATTGGGTAGGGAGATGAGAGGGTTAGTAATGAATAAGAGAACATCATCTGCATAGAGACTCAGTTTGTATTCCTTGAGACCTTTAGAATATCCTTTGATGTCAGCATTGTTTCTGATAGCACAGGCGAGGGGTTCGATTGCAAGGGCAAAGAGTAGGGGGGAGAGTGGACAACCCTGTCTAGTGCCTTTAGTCAGGGGGAAAAAGTCAGAGTTGTTTCCTGGGAGTTTGATGCGAGTTTGGGGGTTATGATAGAGGGCCTTAAATCCATGAAGGAATTCATTCCTGATACCATATTTGGGGAGTAAGACGTCAAGATAAGACCAGCTCACACTGTCAAATGCCTTATGTATATCCAGACTGAGCAAAAGTGTGGATTTGGAGTGCAAGTTGGAGTCCTGAATGATATTAGCGGTCAGTCGTATGTTGTCTGTTATTTGTCTGTTGGGAATGAAGCCCGTTTGGTCAGGGCCTACTAATGGGGAGATTACCGCAGATAATCTGTCCGCCAAGATACGGCCAAATATTTTTAAGTCATTGTCAATAACCGATATTGGGCGGTAATTTTGGGGGGTAGAGTGATCTTTATTTGGCTTGGGAAGTAAGGACATGTTAGCCAAAAGCATCTCTGTTGGGAACTGGCCTCCCTGTAAAATATTATTAAATAATTTAGTAAGGTGTGGGACAATGGTAGAGGTAAATTTTTTATAATAAGAAGAGGAAAAGCCGTCAGGGCCTGGGGCTGTGGATGTCTTTAATGTTCCAATGATTCTATTGACCTCCATGTCAGTACAGGGGGCATTAAGGGAATCAATTTGATCTCTAGTAAGGGTAGGCAATGCAATGTCATTAAGCCAATCTAGGGAGGATTGTTTTGGAAGTGATTGGGGCGATGAAAGAAGATTTTTATAGAAGTCTGTGAACAGTTTCATGACCTCTTTGGGATGGGACACCATGTTGCCAGCTGAGTTCCTTAGTTTGTATGTATGTGCGGGTTTTATAGATTGATTTAACTTTCTGGCAAACATGGTGGAATAAGTATTGCTGTTGAGGAGGAATCTAGCCTTTGACCATCTGAGAGCTTTTTCAGTGTCATTTGTTAATAAGGTGTCTAAGGAAGTGCGTTTCTCTTGGATTTGCTTAAAGAGATCATTAGAAGGATCTTGGTTGTGTCTGTGATATAGGTGGTCTAACTCTTTCGTGAGGGATCTAATATCTGCAAGCTTGGCCTTGTTTTTGATAGAGGCAATGTTTATCAAATGACCTCTCATTACCGCTTTATGCGCCATCCATATAGTTGCAGGAGATAAGTCGGGTGTAACATTGTGCGTAAAATATTGCTCGAGGTGAGATAAAATTTGCTCTTTGCTTGATGGGTCAGTGAGTAGGGAATCATTCATTCTCCAAGAGTGTGTTGAGTTGGCTAGACCTATGTGAGAAGTATTAAAGGAGACTATATGATGATCAGACCACGGGCATGTATGGATATCAGCATTGGAAGAATTGGCCAGCAGGTTTGGGGTGCAGAAGATATAGTCCAGGCGGGCGAAGCTATTATGAGGATGAGAGTAGAATGTGTATGACTTTAGGCCAATGTTATGGGCTCTCCAGGTGTCTACTAATTGGTGGTTGTAAAGTGTCCTGTTCAAAGATTTGGGGAAAGCTTTAGAGGAGGGGACAACTTTGCTCCTGTCTAGAGCTGAGTGAGCCGCTAAGTTAAAATCCCCCCCCACTATAAGATGAGTGGAGTAATAATTGTCTAATGTTTCGAAGAATTTGATGAAAAAGCTAGACTGGGCATCGTTGGGAGCGTACACAGAGGCAATAGTGATGGAACGTCCCTTGATTGAGCCTTTCAGAATTAGATAACGGCTGTCTGGGTCCCTAAAGACATTTTGAATGTCAAAAATCACAGAATTCTTAACGTATATAGCAACACCTCTAGATTTAGAGTTGTAAGTAGTGCAATAAAATTGATTGTAACTTTTGTCGAAAAATTTAGGGTGATTGTCTGATGCAAAGTGAGTTTCCTGCATCAAAATTAAATCTGCGCCCAGCCGTTTGTAGTGGCGAAAGGCCTTCTTTCTCTTTTGGGGTGAGTTAAAGCCTTTGACATTGTGGGAGATCACTCTGAGGCCCATTGTATTAGTATTAAAGAGCGATGGTAGTTATGACCTAGTGACATATGAGCGCCAAGACTAAGGTCTAGCATATAGTGAAATAGAAATGGTAGTAATGTTGTGGCAAACAACAATGACTCTATAAATGAAAGATTACTTCCGTTGGGGGAAAAACTAGGGACGACCGTGTTGTTCTCTGAATATCCACATTTACAATATAACAAAACATACATCAATATATAACCTAGAAGATTATCTGTTACCCTTTCAATAATGGGTATTATATTGAACTCATAAGCGTGAATCATGGAGGATGGGGTACCCGAACTATAGAATCGGCGTGATGATGAACTCGTAAAAAACAAACAATAAGTATAGAAACATATCATTTCAACGTGATACTTTGGGTATACTAGAAACATTTTGTATGACCTTTTCAAAATTTTGTAAAAATAGAAAATTTCACTGAAAATATGAAAAATATAGTAAAACATATGGGGGTCAGGGTGAGGGGCACTACCTGACCAAAAAAATTGTTGAAATGGACAAAAACGTCCATTACTCACAAATGGAACCTCCATTATAATGACCGTGTAAAGCAGGATCAGTAGCAGAGATGTTTCTACTAGATGAGTCATGCTTTAGGAGTCCTTTGTGAGTGGGGGAACAAACTAGCAGAGGCAGAGCAGAACAGCCTCAGCGAGGATTCTATAAACGAAAATATAAGTGCATGCCGTAACATATCAGACATATTGTTAAAGTATAGATCAAATGGTAAATTTTCAAGCAGTCAATCTAGCAAACATATTTCAAGAACTGTAATAACTTCTCCCCGAATAGTGTGAAAGAGAGAAGAAAAAAAAAAAAAAAGAAAGAAAAAACAAAAGGGGGTGGAGGGGGGTTCTTTGCATGTATGTGTAAAGGTATACTGCAACTTGTTGAACATAACAAAATGTAGAATTGTGAATGATGTATTGTCCATCGAACTGTCAATCCAACTCAAGATTGTTATAACATTTATTTAAGTCATGCAATAATGCAAAGGGGGTGTGGGGAGATGGACATTGAAAGAAAAAAAAAAAAAGGGGGGAAACACAAAAAAAAATTATTTCCCTTTTTCTCTTCCCCTTTAAAACAAAAAAACAGGGAAGAATTTTAACTGCAGGAAAAAGACTGCTTAGTGTATGAATGTTCATGCGTCTAGGTTTCTGAATGGTTGTCGCCATCTTCTTTGATCACGACGCGTAGATGGGGTGGCCCAGATAGGTGAGGTATGGGGAGTAGAGGGAGGTCTTGCATCGGCACTCTGTTCTAAAAGACCCAGTTTCATAAGGAGATCCTTGCCCTCTGAGACGTTATAGACCGTGTAGGTGGTGCCATTGTGGGGAACCGTGAGTTTAAACGGGAAACCCCAGCGGTACCTAATACGAGCTGATTGAAGAACCGAAGTCACCTCCTTCATTTTGCGTCTCCTTTCTAGGGTAGCTTGAGAGATGTCTGGGAAAATTTGAATTTTGGTGCCATCCAATTCAATGCTGTGCATATTTCTCGATGCTCTTAAGATGTTTTCCTTTGTGATATAGTCTTTCAAGCATAGAATGATATCCCGTGGAGGTTTATCTGGGGGCGGTTTAGGACGTAGGGCCCTGTGAATTCTATCACACGCAAAAGAGGATGGAGGTGAATCAGGAAGGAGATTATGGAATAGTTTGGAGACTGCCGGCATCAGATCGGCGACTGACTCTGGGATTCCGCGAATCCTTAGGTTGTTCCTTCGGTTACGGTTGTCCAAATCTTCCACTTGTGATTGTAAGTATGTGTAGTTTTCCGCTAAGAGTTCAAAGTCCTTCCTGAGGTCAGTATGAGCAAGTGATAGTTCGTCGTGTTTGGTTTCTAAAAGGTCGGTGCGACCTCCCAGGGTTGCGATTTCCTGTGTGAGGGTGTTTGTTGTTTTTTGAAGCTCACATTGTATTTTGTCTACAAGTTTTTCATAAATCTTGGTTAAACTGGAGTCCAAATCTGCTTTCGTGATCTGAGCGTAGGGCTCATTTTTATTATGTGAGGAAGCAGAATTCTGCGAGATGGTGCAAGCAGATGGTGAGAACTGAGGTGGTGATGAGCCGTTGTTTTTCTGCGTCATTTTCTTCTGTTCCTTGTTGCGCAAAGAATATGTGACCAGAGAGTGCTGAAGCGCACGGCGGTTATACGCCTTCTTGCCCGACGGCATGCACAGGTGTGAACTGCAAGGGTGTATGTAAAAGATAAAGTCAATTAGGGAGCTTTTACCTTACAGTATGAGTAGAATCCTCGCTTGATCGATGTGGTGTTTAATAACTGATGGTGAACTGCATCGTGCCACGCATGCGTCCCCACTTATTAGTAGGAGTGACTTTCAGTACATTATCTCGAGCAAAAGATTAGCTTTCAAGCAACTGGGGGGTTGTATTCAAAGCGAAGGACCCGGAACACTGACAGGGTAAATTTTAGACCAGGTGCATATGAAATGTTGGTTCTCTAGGCAGTGGTGTGTAGCAATAAGGTTGCTCCTGTGTGTGACACAAACTGCATCCCAGACAAAAGTGGTGAGGGGGTCTTGGGTAGGAGGTAGGTTCAAAAGCTGGATAAAATGAGTGTCACTGGTAATAAATTATCTTGGCCTGGGAAGTGGTAACCCTGGGCAACCTCTTGTAGATGGGGTGTGTTGCTCTTTGATGTGAATTTGGGATTCAGGGGGGACAGGGGGGCTGCTAGAGCAAAGGAGGGGCAGCAAGATGTTCATGTCACACCACTCACCTCCAACATCATGGCGACGTTTATCTGCAGGCACCCCGATTACAATCAGCCCTCCTAAACGTCAGGGTAGCACCCAGGGGGGGGGAAGCCTCTTGTTCCCCGAGACACAGCACACTAGCTCCCCTGCTTTACGGTCAGGAAGGCCTCAAGATAGCGGTGAGGCCCCCGAGGAAGCCGCCAGCCGCGGGATAGATTTATGTCCGGGTGGCCGTCCCCAGCACAGGGCAGAGGCAGGGAAGCTCCGGTGGACCAGGATGGGGAGATCTTCACTTGTCCCACAGCCGTGGGACGCTGGCTCCGTTGGATCACAGTTCACGTAGGCCCCAAGATGGCGGCGGGGCCTCCGTGGATGTAGTCCGCCGCGGGGCGGGTCACTCACCGGGTGGCCGAGCCTGGCACAGGGTAGAGGCAGGGGAGCTCCGGTGGTCCGGGAGGGGGAGATCTTCACCTGTCAAGCCGCCGTGGGACGCCAGCTCCGCGGGACTCCAGCGCTCGTAGGCCCCAAGATGGCGGCGGGGCCTCCGTGGATGCAGCCGTCGGATGGATTCCTCACCGGGTGGTCGTCCCAGGCACCGGACCGAGGTAGGAAAACTTTGGAGGTCCGGGGGTGAGGAGATCTACACTCGTCCCGCAGCCGCGGGACGCTGGCTCTGTGAGATCCTAGGTGTCGCAGGCCCAAAGATGGCGGCGGGGTTTCCTCAAGCCGGGCCGGCCGCGGGGTGGATTTTGGGCCGAGCGGGCAACCCTGGAACAAACGGAGGGTAGGTAGACCTTCAGGGTACGTCTAGGGGTTAGGATGGATGATTTGGTGGCCAAAATTTGAGATGCTGGCAAAGGATGGCTGCGGATGAGTTCTGGGCCTGCAGAGCTCTGCCAAAACACGTCCTCCTTGGTCTGTATCAGGACACGCCCCCCCCCAGGGATCTTTCTTAATCTTACTATGCGTAATCTTTTTTATTTGATGCAATATGGAATCCCAGTATTTTTGAATTATCGGACAGGTCCACCATAAGTGAGCCATCGTGCCTCTCTCGGCGCATCCACGCCAACATTCAGCAGATTGGTCTATTTTGCTGATTTTAACCGGTGTAATGTACCAGCCGAACTGCACTTATAGTTCATCTCTGCTGTCTGCAAATCTATAGCAAATCTATAGCGGAGGAATGTGTCAGACTCATTATCTTGTTTACCGTATTGTCCCCCCTAACAGTGCCTGTCTCCCTTTCCCATTTTTCAACTAAAGGTGCTGCTCCTTGTGCCCCAATCTTTTTTTTTCACATCAGACTAGACCAGGGTACAAACTGTCAGCCAGCTCATACACCCTTCCGCCCTTCGCTTCCCCCTGTAGTCGTCGCATCTACTCATCTTTTTTTATTTTTATTATGTATATATATATAATTTTTTTTTTGTATTGAAATTCGTTACATGTGTGTATTTCTCCCATTCCCCCCCCCCCCTCCATCTCGTCGTTTCCACAGTCTCACCCCCCTCGGTGGTCCCCTTACTCTCTCTTCTTTTTCTCTCTTTTATATCACTCTTAAGTTTTCTACGAAGCTCCAGGTTTTTTAAAATTCCTTCCAGGTACCCCATTTGACTCTTGGGTCCCCATTTTCTTGCTCCCCTCCGAATCTCAACTCCTCCCTCCTATGGGTTTCCTCTACTGCGTCGATCCACTCCCACACCTGAGGGCTTTCCTTTTCCCTTCATTTTTTGGGTATTAACCTTTTTGCAGCGTTTAGAAGGTGTGGAGTCAAAGATTTTTTATATTCCTTTATAGGATCGGCTCCCCCATGGAAGAGGATAACCCAAGGGTCTTCAGCAATCTCTTTTTTTGTTATTTCCTTAATTAGAGTTAGAATTTTTTTCCAGTAATTTTTGATCTTTGGGCAGTTCCACCATAAGTGGGCCATTGTCCCCCTAGAAGAACACCCTCTCCAACAGTCGGCTGAGTCCCCTGCTCTATATTTACAAGTCTTATCTGGGGTGTCGTACCATCCGGTAATAAGTTTGTAATTCATCTCGGCCGTTCTAATATCTATTGCTGATGAATGAGTTAAGTTTATAATTCTTTCTACAGTCGTCTTCCTCCTTGTGCTTTCCAGTTCTCTTTCCCATTTTTTAATGTACCTGGGCACCCCCAGCTCCTCCGCCCTCATCAGGAATTTGTATAATTTTGAAATATTCCCTTTTGAATTTTCAGCTAGACATAGCTGTTCCAGGGGCGTATACTCCTTCTGTTCTCTTATTGGGCCCGGAAGGCTCCTGATGAAAGAGGATAGCTGCCGGTACCTCCATTCATTACACCCTGTGAGTTCTGTCTTAGTTTTAATCTCTTGAAGTGACATAATTTTACCCTTTAAAGTGATATCTTTTACCTGAATTCTATTTTTAATCCAGTTCCCACCTTCCTCTTTCAATCCTGGTGTAAACATTTTGTTATCTTTTAAATCTATTAGTGGTGAATTATATTTTAATCCTAGCTGTTTGTGAATTCTGTCCCAGACCCTTAGTGCTACCCGTGTGATTTCATGTGTATTTGTTTGCACACTCCTAAAATGTGGCGGGTTCCATATTATTCTACCTAATTGTGACCTTGCAAGTGTACATTCAATATTTACCCATCTTTTATCGTGGTTTTCTTTGGCCCATTCTATTATACGCGAGATTACCGAGGTGTTATAATATTTTCTTATATCCGGGACTGCTAATCCACCCTGTTTTTTTTCTTGTTTTAAAACCTGAAGAGAGATTCTGTGTTTCTTATTGTTCCATATATAATTCGCTAGCAAGGAGTTAAGTATTTTGAAGTAGAGTTGTGGTACGGCTACCGGGAGCATCTGAAACCTATACAGGATTTTTGGCATTAATATCATCTTTACTATATTTATCCTTCCGAACCAGGAGATCGGCCGATTCTTTATTTTCTTAATTTCGCCTTTAATTTAGTCTAATAGGGGGATATAATTTAATCTATATATCTTTTTTAACGATTTTGTTAATTTTATTCCCAAATACTTTATCTCTTTGCGCCAGGTGAAGTCGTACGCTTTTTTAATAGATCTTTCTTCAGGCTCCTCGATGTTTATGTTTAAGATTTCTGTTTTGGACACATTCATTTTAAAATTGGAGATCTCTCCATATTGTTTAATATTGGCCATTAAATGAGGCAACGTAGATCTTGGGTTCCTCACAAAGAATAGAACATCATCCGCAAATGCGGATAGCTTATGCTCTTCTTCTCCTATTTTTACCCCCTTGATGTTGTGGTCGTTGCGTATCATTGCTAACAGGGGCTCAAGTGATAACACAAAAAGGAGGGGTGACAGGGGACACCCCTGCCTGGTCCCATTTCTCATTACAAAAGGGGTCGAAAGGGATCCATTGATTTTCACTCTAGCCTGGGAGTGGTGGTACAGAGTTTGGATCCTCTTCCTCATCCCAGGGCCTATCCCCACCTCTTCTAATATTTGCATCATGAGCCCCCAGTCTACTCTGTCAAACGCTTTTTCGGCATCTACTGACAGAAGTAGACTGGGAGCCCCACTTTCTTTGATCTGCCCAAGGATCAGGAGGGCCCTCACCCCATTGTCTTTCCCCTCCCTCCCTGGTATGAATCCTACCTGGTCTGAATGGACCAGGCCCGTCATTGTCTCCTTCATACGCTCTGCCAGGATCCTGGCGTAGATCTTTATGTCCACGTTCAATAGTGATATTGGCCTGAAACCTGAACAGAGCGTAGTATCCTTCCCCTCCTTTTCTATGACCGTGATGTTTGCTGTTGAGGCCTCCCTGCTTAGTTCATAGTCGGACCCTAGTCCGTTAAAGTACTGACATAATCTTGGGATCAAAATGGTTCCAAACCTGTGCAGGTATTTGGTCGTAAAGCCGTCTGGCCCGGGGCTTTTCCCTTTGGCAGAGTTTTTTACAATTCTCCCTATTTCCTCCTCCGTAATTGGCCTATCTAAATTTTCCGCTACTTCTTTGTCAATTCTGGGGAGATTAGCTTTCCCTAATACTTCCCCTATATTTGCCTCTTTTTCTCCAGGGTTCCAGTTCTTTTGTTTCACATTATATAGGCCCTCATAGTATCTCCTAAACTCTTCGGCTATGTCCTTTGTGTTGTATACCAAGTCCCCGTTCTTTTTTCTAATTTTTTCTATATAGTTCCTGCCTTTCTTCTTCTGTACCATTCTAGCCAGGGATTTGCTGGGTTTGTCCCCCCAAATGTATCTTTCTCTTTCAATGCTATTTAATTCTTTCTTAATTTCCTGTTCTGTGAGTACTCTATATTCCTCTCTTTTGAGTATTAATTTATGCCATATTTCTCTTTTTTGGCCTCTTTTTTTGTGTTCCTGTTCTAATTTTAAGATTTCTTTCGCTATTTCCTTTAACATCCTTGTTTTTTCTTTCTTTTTCCTGGCTCCCTCCCTTATAAATATTCCCCTGATGTAAGCTTTATGGGCTTCCCAGAGTGTGGCCCTAGAGATGCCCTCCGTGTCGTTCTCGAGGAAATATATTTCTAGTTCCTCCTGTACTCTTTTCACTATTTCTTCGTCCCCCAATAAACTCTCGTCTAGTCTCCACTCTGGTGGGTTTGTTTTCCGGTCAGATACAGTCAGTTTCATGGTTATGGGTGCGTGGTCGGATAACGTCGTAGCTTCTATCCCTGTTTCCACAACCCTCTCTAGGAGTCTGTGTTCTATAAGGATATAGTCGATCCTCGAGTACGTCCCGTGCACAGGGGAGAAAAATGTAAAGTCCCTAGTTTTGGGATGTTGGATTCGCCATACATCGACCAACTGGTCGTGGTGCATTCTTTGCTTCAGTATTTTCAACTGACTTTCCTTTGTCCCCTGTGCACGTGACGTACTATCAAGTCCAGGCTCCATACATAAGTTGAAATCCCCCATTAATATCACATGTCCCGCCTCAAAATTTTTTAATTTTACCAAGATTTTTTTCACATAGCCTGCGGAGTCAGTATTGGGGGCATATATATTGGCTAGCGTGTATTCTATTCCTCCCAGTTTTCCTTTCAAAAATATGAACCTTCCTTCGGGATCTGTCAATCTGTCTCCCAGCTCAAAGCGCGTCCCTCTTGCTACCCCAATTGCGCTTGTTTATTGTATCCCCGTAGTACCATATCGGGTGGCTATGTGAATATAATCTCGTGTTGGATTCCAAAGTCAGGTGGGTCTCCTGCAGGAAGGCTATATCTGCTTTGTAGTACTGTAGTTCCCTTAAGATTTTGTGTCTCTTGGCAGGGGAATTTAAACCCTTCACATTATATGATAAGAATTTAATCTCTGTCATCTGCATATATTGTTGTTCTTTTGCTTACTTTGTTGTTTCCTTTCTGCCACCCTTAAAGGCACCCCTAGGGGTGGGTAAACTGGACAATGTGGATTCGACGAGATGGCCCCCCTCCCCCCTTCCCCTGCCCCCCCCCCGTTCCCCCCCATCCCACCCCCCCCCTCTCCCCTCCTGGCCTGTTGCAGGCCTGGGAGCCGCTCTAGGTGGCCTCCACTCCTTCACCTTCGGCTCCTCTCCGTGAGGTGGTGCTCTAGGATAGCCTTCTGGCTGCCATTTCCACTTGCCATTTGTGCCCCAATCTTAACAAGTATCTTATATAGTTTAGAAATCGTGCCTTTAGTATATTTCATAGTGCAAACCGTTTCTAGTGGTGTCAACTCCTCTCCCGAGCGTAGTGGTTGGGGGAGTTGCCGCACAAAGTGACCTAGCTGCGAGTAATGCCACCTGTCCAGGTTCCAAACATCATGTCTAGATTTCAGCTCCTCGTAGGTGGCCAACTCGCCGCACTTTATCATATCTCCTAAATAGACAATATCCTTTTTGATCCAATTTCCTCCTATTTCTTTTTCACCAGGTGCAAAATATGGGTTTTCCTTTATATTTATAAGTGGAGAATTAAATTTACTATTAAGAAGTGGAGGGGCGTGGCTTGGCACACGGCACGGATGGCAGCAGTGTGAAGAGGCTCCTGCTACCCGTGGGACCTTAGAGCTGAAAACGGCCGCAATATGGACGATTATGTCCTACCAGACCAGGAGGGGATCTCACTGCTGCTCCCTGTGACCCCTGGGCACTCCTAACAGGAAAATCACCCCCACAAATCTCAACAAATTCCGCTACAGCGGCGGCAGCAAGGCCTCCAAGATGGTGCCGCCGCACAGACTGATCATGGAGGATGAACGGGATGATGATGAGCTCTCCCTCCCTGCTTCCTCCTCAAAAGGTAATGCTGCAGCGGATACCCCCCCTGACATACGCAGCAATGACTGACATAGCAGCTATTAAAAACTCTTTTGCGTTAGCCATCACAGACATCAAGTCTGAGCTGCTTAGGCTCTCGGAGCAGATAGCTGTGGCTGACCGTGCAGGGAAAAGAAGAGATAGGGCCCTGCTCAGGCTAGATGACATCTCTGCCAATCACTCCCAGCATCTGATCGAGATGAATAGGCAGATTGAGGACCTGGACAATAGGGAGCGGAGACATAACATTAGGGTACGGGGATCCCCGAATCCGTGCCCCCTGAGCAGGTGAGACCGACCCTAACCGCCATCTTTAACAACCTGATGGATAGGCCAGAGCAATCTCCTATTGACTTTGATCGAGCGCACAGGGCCCTCAGACCCAGGGCTTCAGATGCAGACCCCCCCAGGGACATCATCTGCTGTCTGCCTAACTACAGCTTAAAGGAAGAAATCCTACATAAAGCGAGAATTACTGAACGGATCCTGCATGGTGACGCCACGGTTCAGCTGTTCCAGGACCTATCACCGATCACCCTCAAGAATCGGAGAGCATTGAGACCGCTCTTAGCTGTCCTTAGAGAGAAAGGGATTACGTACAGGTGGAAGTTCCCGTTCGCTTTGCAAGCTACCTTCGTGGGCAAGCAACACCTGCTCAGGTTCCCGGAGGATCTTCTGAAATTTTGTGAAACCCTGCAGATAGCGCCTGTGGAGTTACCGGAAAGGTACGAGGAGTTTCATTTGCCACCTCTCATCAACAACCCCCACCATCTACCGGGTCCCTCGTCACTGCTCTCCCCTTCACAGCAGAAGAATCAACGCGGCAACACCAGCAGATGCTACAACGGCTCTCCAGCACCCTCAAAAAGCCCTAGAGTGAAGGCAAACCAACGTATGCAGTGTACCACAGCGATCTGTCTGGGGTTTCCTGTTATTTCTACTTGCCCTACATGCTACCGGTTCAACTATTTTTGTTTAGCTGAGACACGCTTGATCCTTAATTCCTGTCCTGGTTGGGGTTGAAGATCGCATGCCCTTCACTTTATGCTGATTATTTTATTTTATATTTTTATGTTATTTTTATTCTTTCTTTTTCGACACTCGTTCCCCTCTCCTCTCCATGAAGAAGATGGACTGCACCGTTCTCCCACTAGATGGCGCAACAGGACTATTTTCCGCTCCACTGATTTTTTCTTTCTTCTTGTGTTTCCTTTTCTCGCTGCCGCTGAACTTCTGACTATTATGTGGCTATGGCGACAAGCCTTCACGAGGTGGAGCACAGACTCGAACCATGCTTTGTAACCTTCCCTTTCCCAACAGGTTTATGACATTTAATGCACTGTTTACCCGGGTTAGGCATGTGCATTTCGTTTCGTTCCGAATCGAAATTCGGACGAATTTTCCATTATTCGGACATTCGAATGCATACGAATTTCCGAATTGCTATAATAACGAAAAATTTCGACCGTTTTCCGAATTCGTTCATTTTCGACCGAATTTCGAAAGTCGAAATCGAATTTTTTTTTCGAATTTTTTTTTCCGAATCGAATACCCGCGGACTAAATTCGATCGGAATTCGAAAAAAAAAAAAAAAAAATAAAAAAAAAATTCGAATTTAATTCGAAAAAATTCTATTAGAAAAGAGACTATTTGTTTTCTAATCTGGTTGAAATATTTTCGATTTCGACCGATTTTTTTCGAAATTCGGTCGAAAACGAACGAATTCGAAAAAACGGTCGAAATATTTTCGATTTCGACTGTATTTTTCGAAATTCGGTCGAAAACGAACGAATTCCGAAAACGAATTCAACACATGTAACGAACCTAATTAACGAAATTTATTAAATGACGAATTGAAACGAAACGAAACGAAATTTCAACACATTTGACGAATAACTGAAACGAAACGAAACGAAACGAAATTTATTAAATGACGAATTGAAACGCCTAACCCGGGTTATATGTTTCTTTTTAATATTGTTGATTTAATTACAAGATAGGCCATGGACTACAAGAGCAACACAACCCCTGCTCCCATCAATGGACGTGGCTAGAACCCTGTCCGCCGCCCATGGTTCAGCAAGGTCCTCCCGGCCGGTCTAAATGTGAGTACCACTCCGCATTGTTTAGCTACCCTACAGAGACCTGTTGGTCGTCTGGTCTAACTGATGCTTAGATGTGGCCCCTGAACCTGCCCCCCATTTGCACGCCTGGGTCCTTTCACAGTACAACGTGAGTTTACCTTGTGTCCGAATATGGTTACCGCACAAGAAAGAATTAGGCTAACTTGTTTACTAGGATTTTTTCCATCTTCTGGTTTTCCTATGTCTGGATCGCTCGGGCGGTTTCCCCAGTTTGGGGCTCCACCAGACTGACCCAACTGGGACTTATAGTGTTTATAGACATTACTGCTCCTCTCATTGCTATTGTCTCCCCCGGTTGTAATGCTCATTACTCACACCCTCCCGCCTGTGACAATCGACCGGAGACGTGCCGTCTCCACTTCCCTAATTTTTCCTTTTTATTGTTTATTTTTATTTTTTGTTGCATTTCTCCCCTTTCCCCTTTTTTTTCGTTTGGTTTTATATTCCGCATCTCCGTATTAAAGCCAAAGACTATTTTGTTCTGAATTCAGACATGTTTTCTCTGGGGTCCCACGGTCTAGGTCCCCCCACAAAGTTTCCTTATTTGTGACTTTCTAGTGAACGTCATAATTTTGGACTGTCACTGGTACACTGGTGACGGACCCTGTCCTGCTGTGGTCCCTGCTCATGCCTCCCACTCACCCCAAAGAGTACGTACTAGTCCTTTAGTAAATAAGGTACTACTTAGCTCTCCACCCGCTGGGTGTGCACTTGAGTAAAACTCGCTCCCACCCCCCTCACTTTCCCTTCCTTTGACTCTCCCACCCCCCCCTTTTTTTTTTCTCTCACACTTTGTCCCATCCCCCCTCCTCCTTTTCACGCATCCCACACTGACATATCCATCCACCTCTAGATCCACTATACAGGTACTGGCTCCAAGATGGTCTATGCATTCCTAGGGAGGTCGCCTACCATTATCTCACACAATATCAACGGTCTAAACATTCTAGAAAAGAGGACAAAGCTACTAAAAGAACTTAAGAAGGCTCGCCCCTCCATAGTTTTTTTGCAGGAAACCCATTTTAAAGGACAGAACATACCCAAACTCACAGACAGTTTCTTCCCGAAGGCCTATCATGCCACCAACCCTCTTGCCAAAACCAAGGGAGTCTCCATCTTGTTTAACAAAGACTCACCCTTTGTACTTCAACACCAAATCTCGGACCCTAAAGGTTGTTACAGTATATTCTTCTGAAAGGCACATGGCGAGGCTCGCCAGTCACCCTGGCCAATGTCTATTTTCCGTACTCTGCGCACATTACTTTCTCATTCATTGACGAACTTAAATGGTTTGTAGAAGGCTGTGTGATCCTGGGCGGGGATTTCAATATCCCCCTTTCCCCGTTGAAGGACACTTCGACTGGACACACCTTCTTCTATACCTATACCTTCTCCCCCCCCCCCCCCCCCACAAAAGATACTCCCGAATTGATCTGCTCTTCGTCTCTCAGAGGGATTTAGGTAATATTATCAGAGCCGGTATAGGTATCATTTCCCTCTCTGACCACGCAACCCCCTGCCCACTCTTTGCATTTTGGCCCGCCAAAACAAACCACTTTTAATTAGAGGCTCAACGCAACGTTACTTACTGACCAACTGATAAAAGATGATATCCACCAAACGATTACGACGTTCTTTGAGAATAACCTTGCTGAGGACACGAACCCTCTTAACAATTGTGAGGCACACAAAAGTGTAGTTAGGGGGGAACTGATGATATGGGGCGCCAGGAAAAAGAAAGAAAGGGAAAGCTAAATTACCAAATTATCGTGCCAGATAGCTAATCTAGAAGCGCAACATAAACAGTCATTGTCGATTGGGGTGGAAGAAGAGTTGACAAGATGTAGATCCTCCCTTAAACAAGTACTGGACATCAAAATTAAAAAATCCCTTTTCTTCAAGAAAAACATTTTTTACGAACTAGGGTACAAAAGTGGGAAGTTTCTCGCTAAGGCCCTTAGGGAAGCCCAGTCAATGAATCACATTCACACTATTAAAGACAGCTAAGGGGTTTTAAGACATGACTCAGGGAAAATAGCTGAACTCTTCTCCAAGTTCTATAATAAACTTTATAATCTCCCTGATCAACACAGGCCCCACCATGTCATGGGCACTAAAAAAAAAGTGATATCAGACTTTCTAAAAGAATGCAAACTCCCCACCCTGTCCCAAGAAGACTCTTCCAAATGTGAGGAACCCATAAATTTGTTAGAATTGCAATCTGCCATCAAGGACCTAAAAGCAGGGAAGAGCCCAGACCCGGATGGCTTCTCCTCCCAATATTATAAGACCTTCTCAAATACCCTTAGTAAACCTCTTCTGTCTTCCTTTAACTATCTATCAAAAAATAAACATGACTCTGGCCCCTTCCTTATGGCCCACATTGCGGTAGTCCCCAAGCCTGATAAAGATCTTACCGATTGTGCCAACTATAGACCCATTTCGTTGTTAAACGTGGACCTAAAGCTATTGGCCAAAATCCTGGCCAACAGACTGAAGCCCCTCCTCTCTAAAGTCATTGGCCCCGAACAGGTGGGCTTTATGCCAGGCCGGGAAGCGCAAGATAATATCACAAAAGCACTTAACCTGATCCACTTCGCACATGATTCTAAGACCGAGGGGATGCTACTTTCCTCTGATGCGGAAAAGGCTTTCGATCGATCTCTTGGGAATACATGTTCTCTACTTGCTCACATATAGGGTTGGGAGGGAGCATGATGTCCTGGATATCAGCTCTGTACTAACACCCTCAAGCCAGAGTCAAGGTAAATAACGTTCTTTCTGACCCGATAAACATACAGAACGGCACACGCCAAGGCTGCCCCCTCTCTCCAATACTTTTTATAATTTCCCTGGAACCGTTGATCAGAGCCGCCAACATGTCCGAGGACGTGCAGGGATTCAAGGTGGGCAGAAGGCAATACAAAGTTGCCGCCTACGCGGACGATTTATCATTCTTCCTCACAAATCCCCACCTTTCCATTCCCAACCTACAAAAAATTATTTGAAACGTTTGGCTATATCTCAAATTTTAAAATAAACAAGTCAAAATCTGAAGCCCTTAATCTGTCTCTAGCCCCTGCTTTACTTGAACTCCGGAAATCCAATCATTCATTCAAGTGGGTCCCTACCTCCTTAAAGTATTTAGGAATTCACCTAACCGCTAACCTGGATTCACCCCATTGCTACGGTCGATCTCCAACGACCTCCTCAAATGGACGCCCAAAATGTTTTCGTGGTTTGGTAGAGCCTCCATTCTTAAAATGACTATCCTTCCTAGACTCCTGTACATTTTTAATGCCCTCCCTGTCCATGTCCCTGACTTATTTTTCACTAAACTACTTAAATTACAGAGACGCTTCCTGTGGGCAGACAAAAACCCCAGACTCAATTTTAAACTTCTTACTTTACCCAAATGCCACGGGGGAATAGGTTTATAGAAAAAAATGAAGTCGCGCTACAAATGGCATACAGTGTAAATAAAATAAATAAATGGTGTCATTAGTGCCAAATGATATATCACATAAACAAACTTTTTAAAGAACACAATAATAGTGAACAGTGAATATGATATCAAGTTCATATGGTGATTATACAGTCCATCAAGGGATATGTTTAAATAAACAGAAAAGTTTCCCAGTGTAGATAAATCCACGGATAGGTGTGAGTAATGACAAACAAAGACCTCCACCGCACAGAAAACACTGACCCTTACCAGAGTCTCTGATCTCACAGAGATCAATAACAGCAAAGAGTGAAATCCATAGTCAGCAGGGAGCAAAGGGAACATCCATTTATTGTAGCCAGTAGATGTATTCAGCTCAAAAGCGATCATATATCAACCAGTGGTCCCATATAGAAATCAAAAGAAATCCACATAGTGTAAAACCATACATTTATTGGGTAAGAAAGAAGATTGTGCGCACTTCATCAATCCATAGTAAAAACAGCAAAAAACAGCATAAAATTCAGTAAGCCGGCCGGCGTTTGGAGCGTGTTACCCGTCTTCCGTGTCCTCACACGTGATGCGGTGACGTCAGGGCGTCGCCTCCCGACGTTTCGTCACAAAAGGGACTTGATCACGGGAATAGGTTTACCAGACTATAAAAAATACCATCAAGCCGCCCACATCACCAGATTGATAGACTGGCACTGCCACAGCGGGGGAAAAGATTAGGTTAATTTAGAGAAGCAGTTAGCCCCCCATCAGCTTCTGATCAACCAGACTGATTAAGAACCCTCTGATAGCGAACACGCTCAAAATATGGCACAAAATTGCAATAAAGTATTCCTTGGCATCGATACCCTGCCCACTCAAAAAAAAAAAAAAAGAAGTGTCTGTACCCGATCCCACGTTTTCAACGTGCTTTTTGTCAAATCATATATATTGTGCTTCAGTGCTCTATATTGTACAGGTATCCATAAAATGTTACTTAATTGGATTATATCTTGTGACTTTTCAATTTGTACCCATCTTTTCCCTTGCTTATCTCTAACCCATTCCACCACCCTGGAGAGAACTGCCGCCTTATAATAGCTTTTAATATCGGGAACTGCCAGACCGCTATCCTGTTTATCTTGTTTCAAAGCTGACAGGGATATTCTGTGCTTTTTGTTTTTCCATACATATTTCATCAGTACCGAGTTTAAGATATTTAAATACTGGGGAGGTAGCACGATTGGAAGTAATTGAAATTTATATAATATTTTAGGGACAAAAATCATCTTTAATATGTTGATTCGGCCCATCCATGAGATGGGTTTGTTTGTTATTTTTTTTTTATTAGTTTTTAATTTCATTTAATAGGGGAATATAGTTTATATAGTATAGTATATTGCCTATTCCTAGTGCAGCTAGTGTCTGCATCATGAGTCCCCAGTCTACCCTGTCGAAGGCTTTTTCAGCGTCGATCGACAGAAAAGCGCCGTCTGTTTAGCAACCCCATACCCACAAACACAACCACCAGTGTTACAAGTACTTCAAACATAACTGTAACAACATCTAAGTTCTACAGCAAAGGCCGTGCAATGACTGCACAGGGTTTATGTGCTCTTAATCCACACAGACAGCCAAAAATGGAGGTGTTACATTTGGAGAATTCTGCTGACATTGCCACAGTAAGCAACAGTAGTACTTCCACTTCTATTGCCAGTGCCACCAACACAACATTTGCTGTGACCTCTTCTATTTCTGAGAGTAAATATCCTAATGAGGGAACTCTGCATGTGTCCCTAACATCAGGGGAAGTAGACATTCAGCAGCTTACGGACGTGAGTGTAGTAGACCTCAATTTGCAGATTACACCAGTAAATCACCTGTACTGTATTCATCACCGTCACCACAAATGTCACCTCTAATGGACTCTCCATCTTCTCCAATTTCAATATTGGAGTCTCCTGTCCTTGTATGTAAAAGTTCTGCTACTGGTGTCACCATTCAGTGTAGGCCTCCAAAGCCTGATATTGCCACCATTCCTTCTATCTTTATGCCCCCTGTCGTCAAGTCACATTCCACATCAGGGAACATAGAGGTTGATATTATCAAGCAAACAGTTGTCCCAGCACAGCCGGATGCTAAAACCTCAGCAGAGCAATCATCAGCACCTGCATCCAGTGGCTCTTCCACTCGCCGTTTCCAGATATGGAACCACTTTGTAGCAAATGGTGATGGTCGCATAGCCAAATGTAAACTATGTAGTCGGGAGGTGAGCTGTGGGCAAAAGATAGGACATCTTACAAATGCAGGGATGAATCAACATATGCGCTCTCACCACAAAGCTGTGCTACTAAGGGAGGAACATGGTGTGGCTTCTACTCCATGCACCACTAGGGGAAGTTCAGCTTTGACTATTGCTATCAGTAGTACCCAGGCTAAGGCACAGATTTCTCATGCCACTTCTGTCACAGCATCATCAAGTCAAATGTCACACCCGCCATTCCACATACACACAGGCGACCCTTGAACAAGTTAGTACCTTTCATGCAAAAGTCCTGTCCCGCCAGCAGTCCCGTAAAGTAACTAGGTTAATAGCACAGCTCATAGCAGTTGGAGGGGCTCCTTTTAGTTTGGTTGAAGGGGAGCCCTTTAAGCAACTTATGCAAGCTCTGGCCCCCGGCTACAAAGTACCTTCTCGTACAACATTTAGCCGTACTATAGTACCATCCCTTTACAGCTCATGTGTTGGAGTGTTGAAGGAGGAGCTGGCAAAGGCTGCTGGGCAGTTGGTGCACTTTACCACAGATTTATGGAGTGCTCCAAGTGGCCAGCATGCCTTCTTGTCCCTGATGGCACATTGGTGGCAACCTAAGGTGCCGCAAAACAGTGTATGTTCTTGGGCAAGAGGCTCAGCCACCTTAGCCAAGCAAGGGCACTGTTCCTTCCTTCTCCATGCTGAGGTCATGGATGAGCAACACACTTCCCACAACATTTTGCAATCTCTGAAGAGGATGGTGGCACAGTGGTTGGGAGAGCAGGCAGGTACTCAGGCAGAGATGGGCTTTGTCGTTACAGATGGTGGGGCAAATATGCTTAAAGCTGTAAGGCATGGAAAATATGTGAGTGTGCGCTGCTCAGCCCATTTGCTGAATCTTGTTGTGAAAGATGCCCTTTCAGAGGACAACAGTTCTGGAAAGCTGGCCACACTACTTGACTGGTGTCGCAAGATTGCTGCACACTTTCATCGTAGTGTGAGAGATAGCAATATCCTCAGAAAGGAGCAAAAAAAGGGCTGAACGAGCACCGTCTCAAAATTGATGTTGTCACGAGATGGAATTCTACTTTGGATATGTTGGAACGCATACTCGAACAGCAGAAGGCCCTTCATGCAATGTCAAATGAACATTACATTGGTATTGACAGGCCGCTTGCTAGGGAGGATTGGGCAATGATTGCTCAGCTTGTGGCAGTACTCAAGCCTTTCAAGGCTGTCACGGAACAACTGAGCCAAGAAAGTGCCAGCATATCTGAAGTAGTACCACTCGTTTCATATCTGGTTAATAACATAGATGCTTTTCTGTCATATAAGGAGGTGTTGCCTGGGGGACATGTACCAGAAGTGATGGCCCTGCTCAGGAGGTGTAAGGTTGAACTAACTAGGCAGCTGAAAGAGCTCACAGACTCATGCCCTGAAGTAATGTTGGCCACTCTTTGTGATCCTCGGATGAAGGGCAAGATGGCCCTGGCATCCAATTCCCTGACCTACTGGCGAGAAAAATTGGTAGAGAGGGTCAGAGAGAAACATCACAAAATCTCCAGGCTTCGACGTGAGGAAGAGGACGAAGAAGCAGAGCTGGAGGAACTTGAATCTGTGTCACTGTCCAGCAGCCATAGCAATAATAGTGCAACCACTCCTCAGTCCACCATAACAGCCTCTGTTTTAGTTCGGGCACTAGACAGCGTAGTGGGACCCATCAGACTTCCCTCCCATAAAAAAATTGCAGTGCAGGACATGGTAACTACATACCTTGCAGAGCCCATTTTACCCCCCACCGTAAATCCTTTAGAATTCTGGGATGACAAAAGAGATATTTGGCCAGCTCTCTCTCAAGTAGCCCAGGAACTCCTCTCGTGCCCACCAACCAGTGTTCAAAGTAAACGTTTTTTTTCTTTTACTGGGAACATATTGTGCCCCCAACATTCTCAACTTGCCCCCCAGCTAATGGAAAAACTTGCATTCCTAAAAGTCAATTTGCCCAAGCTGCAATATCCAGTTCTCAGTTATGATACTGAATGAAAGTCCAAAAAAAGTTTTTATATTTGTGTTCACTGTTTTACGTTAAATTTTTACTATTATGTTTCCTTACAGGTTTTTGAATGATTAACATAAAGCGTTCTAACACATTTACAGTTTAAACAATGGGGGTGTTGTGCCACAAAAAAACTATAAAAAATAAGTATATTTTAAGATATATACCCAAGAGTCTTTTAAAAGTATCCCTCATTCTCCCTGCAGCCACCACTGGTTGTGGAAGTGTTCCACATCCTTATTGCCCTGATAGTAAAACCCCCCCTGCAAAGTTTAAGTTTAAAATGCTTCTCCTCTCATTGTATGACTCCATGTCCTATTACAGTCTATGAGACTTTATTATTTTTTCCTATGCTGGGATCCCCATTGAGGTATTTGTAGATCATTATCATGGCCCCTCTCAATCGTCGCTTCTCCAACGAGAATAAATGTAGTGATTGCAGCCGTTCTATGTAATTGAGGTCCTCCAGTCCCCTTATTAGTTTAGTTGCCCTTCTTTGGACTTTCTCCAGCTCCATCAACACACTTCTAATCTATATACACTGTTTACGATGCTGAGGATTTGTTAAGGACTGAAGTTTATTGGTCAGCAAAAGTGGTTCCCATAGGGTAAACGTTCATTGCAGTTTGTTTATTCAGGGGTCTCACCCATGTAATGTGAGAAGTTTCCGGGATAGTGAATGAAAAGGAGAGGTAGTGCAGAGGGGTGGATTAAAAGGAGCTGTAGGAGACACCTGTCTGTGTGCTGCATGCCTGCAGGACAATGTAGATTGTAGAATTAAATACTTACCAAAATAATAATTAAGAAATGTGGCTATACCCTTGAACTTTACAGTAGACACAAATGGTTAATATAATATTATTTCAAGTTTAAACAGAATGGGTTGTTGAAGAAGGTGAGGGTTCTCTTCTCAAATATATTATTAAACCTGCAGTACCAGTACTCTGGTGGTGCAGCTGCACAGATTTTGTTGTATGAGGTTAGCTGTTCTCACTTATAATTTTACATCTGCATGATTGACAACTTAGCAGTGGTGGGCTGGTGGTGCTGCTCAGTGCTCAGTAACTATTTAAAAAAAAATACATTTAAAATAACACAGACATCAGAAGTCCATGCATTGGCTATAAAATACTGTCGTGACTCCCACTGCTCCCTCCCACTACATCCGGAAAAAAGTTAGTTTTTGTCAACTTTAACTGGACCTGTGGCATTGTGATGACAGCCTGCTGCTACGTGCTGTCATAATGTCGAAACCAACTACATGACATTACACAAGCTGGCCACAGATTGTGGCACTTCCGAAGAACACACTCCAGTCCATAGCAAGACAAGAAAAGCTTACCCCTCGGGATTCTTCCAGAAAAGGTAATTAACTTTTTAATTGCCAACTTACTGTCTTGTCAATCATTGAATATACACTTTTTGTTTATTACCACTTTCCTATTTTATCTCTTTCTGTCCACCATTTCCTCTTATGGATCCAGCTCTTTCCCTCGCTAAACACTGGGGCTGATTTACTATTGAAGCTGCGCTGCGCCGGTTCATGCCTTATTTAGTGCGCTGGATGAAGCCTTAATTAGACGCATGAACTGGCCGCAGCAGCAGCGCAATGCAATTGATAAGTAAAGCCGCCGCCAAACTCCCTGTGAAGCCGCGTACACACGGCAGAGAACCTCGACGGGCAGAACACATCGTTCCGCCCGTCGAGGTTCCCTGCCGGCCGTCGAAATCGGTGACCCGCCCGTCGGGAATGGCAACCAGCCATTCATCCAGCCGGGCCGTCGAGCAAATAGAGAGCGTGCTCTCTATTTCTGCTCGACGGGCTTCCCGACGGGATGCTCGCCGAGAGCGTACACACGGCCGATTTCCTCGCTGGAATGCAGCTTCCAGCGAGGTTCTCGCTGGTTTCCAGCGAGAACCTCGGTCGTGTGTACGCCGCCTTAAAGTCTATGGGGGAAATCTTAATTGTTAATTTTAAAGGCTAATCTGCAAGTTTTGTCCTAAAAAGTTTTTGGGGACCTCAGTCCAATGTTTTTTGTTTTTTTTTAAAACGGCCGTTTTTTCGGGAGCAGTGATTTTAATAATGCTAAAAGTGCAACAATAAAAGTGTAATTTTTCTTTAAATTTCGTACTATGGGGGGCTGTAATGTCAGCATGTGAAAAAGCGCATGTTTCCCGTGGTTATAAATGTCTCTGCACAAAATGACATTCTGAAAAGAAAAAAAGCCGTTTAAAACTGACTCGCGGCAATAATGAATTGTCGGCTCCCGGCAATTGCAGGAGAATTCATTCATAAAATACACGAACAAAAAATGACGTGGGGTTCCCCCCAAATATCCATAACCAGACCCTTCAGGTCTGGTGTGGAATTTAAGGGGAACTCCACCCCAATTTTTTTTTAAAAATGGCGTGGAGTCCCCCCTAAAATCCACACCAGACCCCTTATCCGAGCACGTTGACCTGGCTGGCCGCAGAAAAGAGGGGGGGACAGTGCGCGGCCCCCCCTCTCCTGAACCGCACCAGGCCACATGCCCTCAACATTGGGTACCCCCCAAAACACCTTTTCCCCATGTTGATGAGGACAAGGGTCTCTTCCCCACAACCCTTGCCCGGTGGTTGTGGGGGTCTGCGGGCAGGAGGCTTATCGAAATCTGGAAGACCCCTTTAACAAAGGGGCCCCCCAGATCCCGCCCCCCCCTGTGTGAAATGGTAATGGGGTACATTGTACCTCTACCATTTCACGAAAAAAAAAAGTGTCAAGTGTAAAAAAAGACAAGAGCCGGTTTTTGACAAGTCCTTTATTATCTTCTTTCTTCTTCTTTTCTTCTTTCCTTCGGGTTTCTTCCTCCATCATCTTCTTCTTTTTCCTCTGCTTCTGTCTTGGGTCTTCTATTCCCACATCTTGACCGAAATGTTCTTCCATCTTCTACTCCTTCCGCTGTCCTTCTCGTCCGCATCTTCTTCTGGTTCTTCTTCGCCGGAGCCGCCGCTTCCAATTGAAATCCCCGCTGTCTGCCGGACCACGCCCCCCTCTGACGCCACGGGCAAGCTCTTAGGAAAGTCCCCGTGTGGTGCCTGTGCGTCAGAGGGGGGCGTGGTCACATGTCAGAGGGCGGGCAATTCAATTGGAAGCTTGTGCGCGGCTTCTTCTTTGCCGGAGTCGCCGCTTCCAATTGAATTGCCCGCTTTCTGACATGTGATCACGCCCCCTCTGACGCACAGGCACCACACGGGGACTTTCCTAAGAGCTTGCCCGTGGCGTCAGAGGGGGGCGTGGTCCGGCAGACAGCGGGGATTTCAATTGGAAGCGGTGGCTCTGGCGAAGAAGAGCCAGAAGAAGATGCGGAGGAGAAGGACAGCGGAAGGAGAGGAAGATGGAAGAACATTCCGGGCAAGATGTGGGAATAGAACACCCAAGACAGAAGCAGAGGAAGAAGAAGGAAGAAGAAACCCGAAGGAAAGAAGAAAAGAAGCTAATAAAGGACTTGTCAAAAACCGGCTCTTGGCGTTTTTTACACGTGTCACTTTTTTTTTGTGAAATGGTAGAGGTACAATGTACCCCATTACCATTTCACACAGGGGGGGGCGGGATCTAGGGGGCCCCTTTGTTAAAGGGGTCTTCCAGATTTCGATAAGCCTCCTGCCCGCAGACCCTCACAACCACCGGGCAAGGGTTGTGGGGAAGAGACCCTTGTCCTCATCAACATGGGGACAAGGTGTTTTGGGGGGTACCCCAAAACACCCTCCCAATGTTGAGGGCATGTGGCCTGGTGCGGTTCAGGAGAGGGGGGGCCGCGCTCTGTCCCCCCCTCTTTTCTGCGGCCGGCCAGGTCAACGTGCTCGGATAAGGGGTCTGGTGTGGATTTTGGGGGGGACTCCACGCCATTTTTTTTTTAAATTTGGGATGGAGTTCCCCTTAAATTCCACACCAGACCTGAAGGGGGGGAACCCCACGTAATTTTTTTAAGAAAATTGACGGCGGGGTTCCCCTTAATATTCATACCAGACCTAAAGGGTCTGGTTATTGAATCTTGGGGGACCCCCACGCTTTTTTTTTTAATGCATTAATCTCTCACAATTGCCGGGAGCCGACAATTCATTATTGCCGCGAGTCTGTTTTAAACGACTTTTTTTCTTCAGAATGTCACTTTGTGCAGAGACATTTCTAACCACGGGAAAAGTGCGCTTTCTTACATGCTGACATCCCCCCCCCCCCCCCATGGTACGAAATTTTAAAGAATATTTCAAATGATGTGGGTTTTTTTTTAAAAAAAATGACGTGGGGTTCCCCCCAAATATCCATAACCAGACCCTTTAGGTCTGGTGTGAATTTGAAAGGGAACTCCACCCCAAATTAAAAAAAAATGGCGTGGAGTCCCCCCCAAAATCCACACCAGACCCCTTATCCGAGCACGTTGACCTGGCGGGCCGCAGAAAAGAGGGGGGGACAGAGCGCGCCCCCCCCCTCTCCTGAACCGCACCAGCCCACATGCCCTCAACATTGGGAGGGTGTTTTGGGGTGCCCCCCAAAACACCTTGTCCCCATGTTGATGAGGACAAGGGTCTCTTCCCCACAACCCTTGCACGGTGGTTGTGGGGGTCTGCGGGCAGGAGGCTTATCGAAATCTGGAAGACCCCTATAACAAAGGGGCCCCCCAGATCCCACCCCCCCCCTGTGTGAAATGGTAATGGGGTACATTGTACCTCTACCATTTCACGGGAAAAAAAAGTGTCAAGTGTAAAAAACGACAAGAGCCGGTTTTTGACAAGTGCTTTATTAGCTTCTTTCTTCTTCTTTTCTTCTTTCCTTCGGGTTTCTTCTTCCTTCTTCTTCCTCTGCTTCTGTCTTGGGTCTTCTATTCCCGCATCTTGCCCGGAATGTTCTTCCATCTTCTTCTCCTTCCGCTGTCCTTCTCGTCTGCATCTTCTTCTGGTTCTTCTTCGCCGCAGCCGCCGCTTCCAATTGAAATCCCCGCTGTCTGCCGGACCACGCCCCCCCTCTGACGCCACGGCAGACAGCAGGGATTTCAATTTGAAGCGGCGGCTCCGGCGAAGAAGAACCAGAAGAAGATGTGGACGAGAAGGACAGCGGAAGGAGAAGAAGATGGAACAAGACGCTGGTCAAGATGCGGAAATAGAAGACCCAAGAACAGAAGCAGAGGAAGAAGAAGAAGATGGAGGAAGAACCTGAAGGAAAGACGAAAAGAAGAAGAAAGAAGCTAATAAAGGACTTGTCAAAAACCAGCTCTTGTCTTTTTTAAACCCTTACATTTTTTTTTTGGGTGAAATGGTAGGGGTACAATGTACCCCATTACCATTTCACACAGGGGGGGGCAGGGATCTGGGGGGCCCCTTTGTTAAAGGGGTCTTCCAGATTTGGATAAGCCTCCTGCCCGCAGACCCCCACAACCACCGGGCAAGAGTTGTGGGGAAGAGACCCTTGTCCTCATCAACATGGGGACAAGGTGTTTTGGGGGGCACCCCAAAACACCCTCCCAATGTTGAGGGCATGTGGCCTGGTGCGGTTCAGAAGAGGGGGGGGCGCGCTCTGTCCCCCCCTCTTTTCTGCGGCCGGCCAGGTCAACGTGCTCGGATAAGGGGTCTGGTGTGGATTTTAGGGGGGACTCCACGCCATTTTTAAAAACAAATTGGGGTGGAGTTCCCCTTAAATTCCACACCAGACCTGAAGGGTCTGGTTATGGATATTTGGGGGGAACCCCACGTCATTTTTTTTTAAATTGACGGCGGGGTTCCCCTTAATATCCATACCAGACCTAAAGGGTCTGTTATTGAATTTGGGGGGACCCCCACGCTTTTTTTTTGGTGTTTTTTATGAATGAATCTTACTACAATTGCCAGGAGCTGACAATTTATTATTGCCGCGAGTCAGTTTTAAACGGCTTTTTTCCTTCAGAATGTCACTTTTCACATGCTGACATTACACCCAGGGCCGCCATCAGGGGGGTACAGGCAGTACACCTGTAAGGGGCCCGGGGGTCCGGAGGTGCCCAGATGCCTGGAGGCCCCCAGGGCCCCAGATGGTAACCCCCCTCTTTTATTTTATTTTTTATATATTTTTTAATATTTTTTTTTATTTATTTTTTATTAAAGGGCAATTTTTTGTATTTTTTTTTTAGCAGTCCGGATGTCCCCAGGGGCCCAGAGGCCCCCAGGGCCCCGGGTGGCAATCCCCCATATTTTTTTTATTAAAGGGCCAATGTTTTTTTTTAGGGGTCTGGAGGTCCCCAGTGGCCTGGAGATCCCCAGTGCTCCAGATGACAACCCCCCTTTTTTTTAAAAAAAATACAAAAAATTATATATTTATATATATTATATATTGCCATCCTTCTCCATGCCCCTGGTGGCAATTGCGGGTGTGAGGGGGGCCTCCCACTCACCCCGCCCTACCTGCTCCTCTTGGGAGCCTGACTGGGGCCCAATGGGACAGAGGGACTCCCCCTATGAGGGAGTCTAGCCCACCCAGCCAGCCCCGTAGGTCCTTTGCCTCTCTTTATTTTAGGAGACCTCATGGCCAAAGTGCGTGTGTGTTAAACCAATTTCGTGTGCGTGCAAGTGTGGTGGTACTAAGCACAGGCGTACCTTGCATAGCACACCCACCGGGAGCTGGGCTGAGACCACCAAACTCAATTCACATGTAGCCAAGACCGGGATCCGAACCCTTGGCTGCAGAGGTAAATGGCTTGTCAGCGCAGTGCCAATCACGTCGAGCCACCACAGCTCCCTCCCCATGTTATTTTTGTTTAGATATTTTTTTAGTTATTTTTTATGCAAGGGCCCAGAGCTCCCAAGGCAACCCTCTTGTTTTTTTTTTGTATATATATATATTTTTTTTTTCTTTTTCATTAAAGGGCCCAGAGGTTTACCACCCTTTTTTGAATATATATTTTTCTATATTTCTTTTTTTGCAAAGGAACCCCCCGCTTATCAAATTGCGGCAGCCCCCCCCTTCTCAATTTCAGGCGGCAGCACCCCCCCCCCCCCGTTCTCTGCTCCAGGGGGCCCATGCCTGAAGCTGTGTAAGGAGCCCCATAATTCCTGATGGCGGCCCTGATTATCCCCCCCCCCCCATGGTACAAATTTAAAGGAATTTTTCACTTTTATTGTTGCACTTTAACCACTTCCATACCGCACCTATTCTGGCACTTCTCTCCTTCATGTAACAATTATATTTTCTTCCTTGAAAATTACTCAGGACCCGCAAACATTATATATATTTTATAAACAAACACCCTAGGGAATAAAGTGGCGGGCATTTTTTTCGAACAAAATTCCAACGGTATTTGCGCAAAAAAAATTCAAACGCTTTTTTTTTTTTGGCTTACAAAAAAAAACCTGTTTCATGAATGAAAAAATAAGAACGCAGTAAAGCTAGCCCAATTTTTAGGAATAAGGTGCAAGATGATGTTACACCGAGTAAATAGATGCACACTCATGGAATGGCGCTAAACTTCGTTATTAAAAAGCTCCATAGGCGACGCTTGACTTTTTTTTTAGGTTACCAGTTTTGAGTTACAGAGGAGGTCTAGTGCTAAAATTATTGCTCTCACTCTAACGCACGCTATGATACCTCACATGTGAGGTTTGAAGGGTGTTTACATATGTGGGTGGGACTTGCATGCGTGTTCGCTTCTGAGTGCGATCTACTAGGGACAGGGGCATTTAAATTTAGATTTTTTTATTTTTGTTTTTTTTAACTTAATATTTTTCTTTTTGCACTTGTTAGTCCCTTTTTTTGTATTATTTTTCACTTTTCTTCCTATTACAAGAGATGTAAACATCCCTTGTAATAGGACTAGTGTGTGACAGGTCCTCTTTATGGAGAGAGGCGGGGTCAATAAGACCCCACATCTTTCCTCCAGGCTGGAAAGCATGGAATTGGAAAAAAAAAACACTGATCTCATGCTTTCAGCAGTGATCATGTTCGTTCAGCACAGTGGTGTAGTGTATAGCATGTTCACCTAGCAGCAAAAGGGTTGCTGGTTCGAATCCCGCCTGTGACACCATCTGCCTGGAGTTTGCATGTTCTCCCTGTGCCTGCGTGGGTCCCACAATCTAAAAACATGCTGTAAATTGGATCCTGTCTAAATAAGCCCTAATATGCAGTAGGATATTTCGTTTTTGTGCTGCCCTAGGCCTGACCTAATTTCGGCACTCCCTAATAGAAAAATGACCCACCCTTCCTGTCAAGGCCACACCCTGTTTTTTTATGACACGCCCAGGAATTTTCGGGGGACACACACAAGTTCTGTGGGGGGGGGCACAGGAGTCCCTTAATTTGCCTAGTTTTTCTATCACATCCTGTTTGGCTATGGGGCAGGAAGTGAAGGCCAATCTCCCCAAACAGACAGGGATAATACAAAATAAACTGACAGGGATTCTAACCCTCCCCCCCAACTCTATCCAAAATGAAAGAAAACAAAAAAAAGAAATGTTGATTATAGTTCCAGTTTAACCCCAAATTTCACATAATTTTATTGCGAGGCTTAAGAAAATATAACCATGCCAATAGGCCAGGATCCAGCGTTGCTAATATGTATGGATGTGTGTTAGGAACCCCCACAAACACCACCCAATGTTAAATCAACAATTTTCTTGTTTGTTTTGGGGATGCCTGCACCCCTAATAGGGTAAAGACACCTCACAAATGTTGTCACTTTCTACTTAATTCATTCACTTCCTGCCACATAGCCAAACAGGAAGTGAGGGAAAAACCTGAGTAATGTTTTGTTGGGGACACACAGATCAATCTAAATAGTTTCCCATTTTGGAAATTGCATTTTGCTGTGTACACCCCAAATTAGTAGGGATCTTGGACTTTGGGGTCCATTTACTACAGGCAAATCCACTTTGCACTACAAGTGGACAAGCAAGGAAGAAAAATAAAAACTTGTCGGGATTGGAAGTTAAAACCATCAGTGCTTCCCTTCTGATTTTCATTGCCTACGCTTCTACTGCAGAGCGGCTTTGCCTTTACTAAACCCCAAAGTAACTAATCATTTGGGGTGTACGCAGCAGTGCAATTTGCTTAATGGGGACACTAGTTAGATTGACCTGTGTCCCGAAGAAAAGACCATTGGTAGGGTTTTAACCTCACTTCCTGTTCAGCTGTGTGACAGGAAGTGAAGCCAATTTTAAGAAAAGGGACACAAAGCCCAACCTAACAACACTAGCAGGGGTTCTAACACTCACTTGGCTTCCCTCAAACAACCCACAATTAGAATAGGATTGTCTTGTGCTAGTTTCAAGCACAGCGCTGTAAATCAACACTTCAAGGCTGTCCACCAATACACCACCCCCCCCCCCTAAACAGGCCTTGTTTGCAGGTTTTCCTTCATCTTGCACATGTGCTTTAAAAAGTCAGTCTGGACATCAATTCTAGAAAACAATACTTACCGCTTTGTCCTTCCTTTATTGGTGACTAAACATGACAAACATTTCATGCATACACACCAGGAAAGAGCTTAGAGACAAATCACACTTGATGGTTTAGGCCCAAACTATTTCAGCTGCAGCTGTTAAAATCCATAGCATGAAAAAAATATCACAAAACAAACTTCAAAAGTAATTTTATTGGTCCACAAAACAAGGAAAGCAAAACAAAATATTAAAAATAAACACACAAAAAAAACAAAAAACAAACATAAAAACAAAAAATAGACCAAGGTTTATTTCACACAGTAACTGGAATATGAATCATGCTTTTGAAATAACAGGATAGACTCACAGGATTAAAACATTAGTCATTAACATCTTGAGAAACATTTTGCAAAATTATGCAGCAGACAAAACATCAACGTGAAAATCATTATATCAAACAATTGCCCGCCCCCCCCAAAAAAACAAAACTTGCTCCAAAACATCTCTGTTTCGCTCCGCCATTCCTTCCTTCCAGCCAGCAAGTCTGCCCCCTCTCAGGGCAGCTGACATGTGCTCTATCCACGCTTTTTATAACATGTGTGCTAATGAACCAATTCAAAACACATGAAGAAATGTCAGCCTCTAGTTTGTGTGCACTTGTAACTGCTTACACCTGTTAAGGATGTCCTTAAATTACTAAGCCAAACAACAAGCTTTCTGAGCATGCTCAGAAACATGCAAGTAATTTTCAGGCACTAACACCCAGCTTAATTTTCTAAGTGTTCGAGCATGCCCAGTTCACTCGAGCTGCATTACCAGAATCAAATCTGCAATGGCGGATGAAAGCATGAGAGCTGTTTTTTTATTTTTTTCCCCCTGAACTGATGCTTTACAAACTGAAGGGGAGGTCTTATTGAATTTTTACGTAACAAACATAAATAATAATAATTAAAACGCCCCTGTTCCTAGTAGCTCGCAGTCAGAAGCGAACACGCACCATTTTTTTTTTCAGGTTACCAGTTTAGATTTACATATTTAACCCCCGTTCAAACCCCACATGTGAGGTATCATAGCGTACGTTAGAGCGAGAGCAATACTTTTAGCACTAGACCTCACCTGTAACTCTAAACTGGTAACCTGAAAAAATAAAAAAAAGTGTTGCCTATGGGTATTTTCAAGTACTGAAGTTTGGTGGCATTCCATGAGTGTGTGCAATATTAAAGCGTGACATGTTGGGTATCTATTTACTCAGTGTAACATCATCTTTCACATTATGGCCATAAATTGGGCTAACTTTAGTGTTTTCGTAATTTGTAACCACTTGAGCCCCAGACCATATTACTGGTTACTGACCAGGCCAGTTTTTGCATTTCAACACTGCGTCATTTTAACTGACAATTGCGCGGTTGTGCGATGTGTCCCCCAAACAAAATTGGCGTCCTCTTTTTTCCCCCACAAATTTTTTTATTTTTTTTGGTGGTATTTGCGTTTTCTGCGTTTTTTCATATTTTTGCTTGAACCAAAAATATAGCGACAATTTTGTAAATAAAAAGACAACTTTTTTACTGTTTGCTATAATAATTCAAACATTTTTTTTGCCCTCAGTTTAGGCCGATACGTATTCTTCGACATATTTTTGGTTCCAAAAAATCGCAATAAGCGTTTGATTGGTTTGGGCAAAAGTTATAAATAGGGGTTCGTTTTATGGGTTTTTTAGGAATATATTTTTGTTTTACTAGTAATGGTGGCGATCATTGATTTTTATGGCTACTGGGACATTGTGGCTGACACATTTTTGTGAGCTTTGGCATTTTTCTAGCGACCAATGGTATACAAATGCATTGCTTACTATAAAATTGTCACTGGCAGGGAAGGGGTTAACACTAGGGGCGAGGAAGAGGTTGATTATGTTACCTGGGTGTGTTCTAACTGTAAAGGGGGTGGGACTGACTAGGGGAAATGACAGATCGCTGTTCATACATTGTATGGACAGACGAGCAGGTATTCCCCCCCTGACAGGACCGGGATAAAGGGGAACTCCACACCAAATTTAAAAAAAAAACGGTGTGGGGGTCCCCCTCCAGGTGCACAACAGGCTCTTAGATTTGGTCTGGAACATAAGGGGTTAAACCCATGCCAAAAACGGCGTGGGGTTCCCCCTCAGATCCAGACCAAATCCTTATCCCAGGCACGCAGTCTGGCCGGACAGGAATGGGGGTGGGGACGAGCGGGCGCCCCCCCTCCTGAGTCGTACCAGACCGCATGCCCTCGACATGGGGGAGTGCGTGCTTTGGGGGAGGGGGGCACTGCCCCCCCCCAAAGCACTCTTGTCCCCATGTCGGTAGGGACAAGAGCCTCTTCCCGACAACCCTGGCCGTTGGTTGTCGGGGTATGCGGGCGGGGGGTTTATCAGAATCTGAGAGCCCCCTCTAATAAGGGGGCCCCCAGATTCTGGCCCCCCACCCTATGTAAATGAGTATGGGGTACATCGTACACCTACCCATTCACCGGGTGGAAAAGTGTAAACACAAATAAACCACACAGAATAAAATAATTTATTAGTCAGCTCCGGGGGTCTTCTTTCGGGACCCCCCACCACCAGCCCATTGGGCCCCGGGCTTCGCCGTTTTCTGCCGGGGGGGCGACACCCACCGATGCTCTCCGCCATGTTCGGCCGAGCCCCCACCCCAAATTAAGCTCTTTTACATCCGGGGGGGCGGCTGAAAACAGCGGAGAACAATGGGGGGCGGAGACCCTCCTCGGTCTTCTAGCCGTTTTCTGCCGGGGGGGCTCCAGCCCCGCACCGGTCTTCGCCGCCACCTTCCGCCGGGGGGGGGGGGGGGAACACCCACCGATGCTCTCCGCCATGTTCGGCCGGCCCCCACCCCAAAATTAAGCTCTTTTACATCCGTGGGGGCGGCCGAAAACGGTGGAGAACAACGGGGGGCGGAGCCCCTCCTCGGTCTTCGCCGCCGCCTTCTGTCGGGCCCCCACCCCAAAATTAAGCTCTCTTACATCCGGGGGGGGGGGCGGCGGAAAATGGCGGAGAACAACGGGGGCGTCGCCACTCCTCGGTCTTGAGGGCGTGTGTGTGAGGCTCTCTGGACTTCCAGAGAGCCATGGAAGCTATCAGCCCAGGGGGAGGCTCTACTTCCCGGGCTGTGAGAGAAGCTATGCCTGTGGAGGGATCGGATACCATTTCAAGGACAGTGGAGAGTTTCAGACCATCAGATGAGGATCTCAGGTATCTGGAGTCCCAGATTGCTCTCTCTGCATGGCAGGAGCAGCAGCCAGGTGAAAGTGATTTTGAAGCTATAGGCCGTCGGATGGAAGTCTATGCAGTCTTGGGAAGGCTTATGGACTTTTTGGTGGTAGTGCATGAAGACCTGGCACGCTTAAGAACAGCCAGAGATCGGGGTGGGCAAAAAGAAGCGGAAGGGCTATCGCCTGAGTGTTCAGACATTGAAAACGACCCTGAGTGAGTATGTCATTTATTGGAGCCGGCTGTTGGATCAGTCTACTATGGACACTGATGAGATGGATGAGTTGGAGGAACGCCTGATGGAGGTTTGTGATAAGGGAAGCCAGGCTGCTCGCCGTAGCTCCCAGGCTGAGGTGCCAATTTCCCCTTTGCCATCAGGGGGCGCCCAGCCTGGAGGCCTGGTCGGATCCCCCGCGATCACCGCGGGACCGGAAGTGGCGGGTCCCGGGGCTGCTGCGGACGAGGAGGAAGTCATGGAGGTTGGAGGAACGCAGGACGAAGTCGCGGCGGGTATTGCCGTGAATGTGTGTGCCGCGAGTCGCGAGGCTACTGCTGCGGTGGATGCCGCGGGTCGCGGGACTGCCGCTGCGGGTGTGGAGCCGGAGGGTATGGCCGCGAAAGTGAATACCGCGGGTTGCGGGGTTACCGCTGAAGGTGTGGAGCCGGAAGTAGCGGATCCCGGGACAGCTGCGGGTGAGGAGATGGGACTTGTGGAGGCTGTTGCTGAGAAGGATGGAGCAATGAAGGACGGTTCCGCGGGTGTGAGTGCCATGGATCGTGGGATTTCTGCCGAGGACACTGTGAGGGGTGAGATACCTACTATTGTCTCATCCCGGGTTTTGGGGGTGGCCACTGTTGCGGAGACTGTTGGGTCATCTTTTCCTGTGGACCTGCTGCCGGGTGGTGGGGTGCCTCTTGTGGTTTCCCCCTCCGGCCCTTCAGTTTCTGAGTCCGTGGCGATGACCCCCCAGCGCATGGAGTGGGGTGATTGCGAACAGGGTAGTATAACTAGCCCATGTCTTGCGATGGACCACATACGGCTGCTGGAGGGTGAGCCAACTAAAGCGGACCAGAGTACTGGTTTTCATGACATTGGGGTACCCTCTGGGGTTTTGGAGCATACGGGTCAGCCCCAAGTGGGTCCTCTAGGCGGTGCGGGGACCCCTCCGGCAGCAATTATTTCTGCTGGGGGTGTTTCCGGTGCTTGTGCACCTGCTGTGCCCGGGGCCCCTGGGAAAGACTTAAGTATAGCTGTTGATAATGTTGATTCTAGCAATGTTGTTGTTTCTGATCTCCCCCCGCCTCCTCCCCAAATCAGTGGGTCCCAGGAGGCCGGGGTTATGTCGGCCCTAAAAGTGGGGTTGTCTTTTGCAGATGTCACTGGTGGCAGGGTACAGCTTGGGCGTTTTTATAGTGCCCACGGTACGATGGCTTTTAGGGGCTCAGTGCCAGCTGCCACTAGGGTGGGGGGAGTGGAGCGTAAGCGCCATAATGTTGTGCAGCTGCGCTGGTTGGAAGAGTTTGGTCGTCCTCCGGGGAGAGACGAGGTGGTGGATATGGTGTTGGCCCTTGGGTTTAAGGCATCAGACATCTTTGCTGTTATCCACCCCTCGGGCTCCCTGGAGTATGATGTAAGTTTTGGTACCCCCGTCTTAATGGAGAGTTTTATCTCCAGACGGGAGGTGGTGAAGAATCAGTCCTCGTGGAAATCCTTTAGAGCAGTCCCCCTGTCTAGACAGGAAGAAATAAAAAGGGTGTCAGTCCTGGTTAGAAATGAATCTATTCCCGCAGAAGATATCACAACATGGTTGGGGCGGTACGGCCAGGTGATGGCCCCGCCAGGGAAAGTTTTGGATGCCAAGGGGATCTGGACTGGTGCCTGGTCTGTCTCAGTAAGGCTTAGACGCATCGGGTTATCAGTGACACATGTGCCTGCGTCAGGTTATATTGGGAGGGATAGGATCCTTGCATTCTATCCAGGGCAACCCAAGCTCTGTTTTAGATGCAACAGTCCTTTGCATTTCAGTAGGGACTGTAGGGAACCCTTTTGCACAAAGTGTAATGAAGCTGGGCACTTGGCCAGCGGGTGCAATAAATTTCAATGCAATCTGTGCGGTGTTATGGGGCACGTTTTTAGCCAGTGCCCCTCGGCCTTTCGGGCACCTGTTGGGGGGGTGTCTCCCCCTGCGGGGTCTGGGGGGTCTAGGGAGTCTGTGCTTCCGGTTGTTTCGTCGGCCGGGCCTCCTGCCCCGCTCCAGTGACTCTTGAGGGTCAGTCTTTTGTGATGGGTTCCGGGAGTCCGGGGCCATCGTCAGGAAGATTGGGTCATAAGTCGGGAGGCTCGAGAGTTTCCCCTTTAAAATCTGGGGGGAGGGGTAAGGCCCCTTTGGTGCAATCTGTGGTATCTCGTGGCAAGGCTAAGATGCCTAGGGTGGTGTTGCATCCCCCTTCTCGGGATTCGCAGCCCATTCCTACTTGGTCTGGGTCCTCTGTCCCTGTGTCTGGTGGTGGGGGGGATCAAGAGGCGGGTCGTTTCTCTGATTCTGATACCCCTAGTACGAGACCTGTTCGTAAGGGCAGAAGGGGTAAGGTTCCTAGAGATCCCCAGCCAGTTGTAGACTTGCCTTCTCAGCCAGGTAAGGAGAGTAAAAGCAATGTTTGGGTGGCGGTGGGAAAGGGGCGGTGTGAAAGCAGTCCTGGGGTGATCCCCAGTTCTGGGTCAGGTCCTGGTCCGGGTGTTTCCTCTCCAGAAGGTGGAGTTGGGGCGACAAGTAGTGCCCAGACTCCCCCTGGTATAGCCCTGCAGAACAGGTTTTCCACCTTGGATCCTGTGGAGGATTCTGGTGGGGGTATGGTTGCAGGGGATTGTGCTGATGGAAGTAAATGAGTAATTTTATTATAAAAAAAAAAAAAATGCAGTAATGTGGTAACATGTGAATGAGCAATGTTGGGTGGCGGTGGGAAAGGGGCGGTGTAAAAGCAGTCCTGGGGTGAGTAATTTTACTAAAAAAAAAAAAAAAAAAGCAGTAATGTGGTAGCATGTGTATGTACAATTGCGTGGTTGCGTAGATTTTAAAGTTTTGGGGAAGGTTGGGGTTATGATTTTGTTTTATTTGTTTATACATAATAGAAGTATGTATGTTTTAGGGGTTGGGGTTACTTGGGAAGTGGAAATGATTAAAGAGTATAATAATGCAAGTTATTGGAGCAGGTATTGGTGCGATTTTAGTGATGTGCAGATGGTATATGTATAGTATGGTGGGATAGTGTTTGTACGTAAAGAAAATGTTTAGTGGTAGAGGGTTGCTTTGGTACTTGGGAAGTGGTAATGACTAAAGAGTATAAAAATGCAAGTGAGTGGGGCAGGTATTGGTGCTAATTTTTAGTGATGTATAGATGGTATATGTATAGCATGGTGGGATAATATTTGTATGTAAAGAAAATGTATTGGGGCAGAGGGTCGTTTTGGTTTAATTGTTTTTGTCTTTTCTGTATACATTTTTGGTCGTAGAATTTTCAATAAAAAATTGCCACTCCTCGGTCTTCTAGCCGTTTTCTGCCGGTGGGCTCCAGCCCCGCACCGGTGTTTGCCGCCGCCTTCCGCCGGGGGTGAAACACCCACCGATGCTCTCCGCCATGTTCGGCCAAGCCCCCACCCCAAATTAAGCTTTTTGTGCATCCGGGGGGGGCGAACGAAAACAGTGGAGAACAACGGGGGTGTCGCTCCCCCTCTGGCTTCTCCGCTTCTGCCTGGCTCCTCCTGGGGCCAGGGCTTCTTTCGCTGTCTTCCGCCGGAGGGCGCCACTCTCCGGGCTTCTCGTCGCTGTCTTCCGCCGCGGGGCACCACCCGCGGGCTTTGTCGGCTTCTGCCTGGCTCCTCCGCGGGGGCCAGGCCTTCTCGTCGCTGTGTCGCCGTCTTCCGCCGCCGCCCCCTTCGACGTTTTCTGCCGGGATGAGGGTCGCACATCCCATCCCGGACTTCGATGTGGCGGGCTTCTCGTCACTGTGTCGCCGTCTTCCGCCGCCGCCCCCTTCACCACGAAGCTGCCGTGATTGTGGGGGAGGGCAGCGGGCTTCGAAGTTTTCGGCCGGGGTGAGGGTCGCACATCCCACCCCGGTCTTCTAGTCGCTGTCTTCCGCCGCGGGGTGACACTCGCGGGCTTCTTTGGCGACCTCCGCTTCTGCCTGGCTCCTCAGAGAGAAGCCCTGGCCCCAGCGGAGGAGCCAGGCAGAAGCGGAGGTCGCCGAAGAAGCCCGCGAGTGTCACGCCGCGGCGGAAGACAGCGACAAGAAGCCCGGGGTGGGATGTGCGACCCTCACCCCGGCCGAAAACTTCGAAGCCCGCTGCCCTCGCCCCAAAGCACGGCAGCTTCGTGGTGAAGGGGGCAGTGGCGGAAGACGGCGACACAGCGACGTGAAGCCCTGGCCCCCACGGAAGAGCCAGGCAGAAGCGGAGGTCGCCGAAGAAGCCCGCGAGTGTCACGCCGCGGCGGAAGACAGCGACAAGAAGCCCGGGGTGGGATGTGCGACCCTCACCCCGGCCGAAAACTTCGAAGCCCGCTGCCCTCGCCCCAAAGCACGGCAGCTTCGTGGTGAAGGGGGCAGTGGCGGAAGACGGCGACACAGCGACGTGAAGCCCTGGCCCCCACGGAAGAGCCAGGCAGAAGAGGCTATCGAGAGCCCCCCGGCAGAAAACTACGAAGCCAGCGGCCCTCCCCCATAAGCAGGAAGCTTCGTGGTGAAGGGGGCGGCGACGAAAAAAACTAGAAGACCGGGGTGGGATGTGCGTCCCTCACCCTGGCCGAAAACTTCGAAGCCTGCTGCCCTCCCCCATAAGCACGGGAGCTTTGTGGTGAAGGGGGCGGCGGCGGAAGACTGCGGCGGCGAAGACCGGGGTGGGTTGGCGGAAGACCCCCGGAGCTGACTAATAAATTATTTTATTCTGTGTGGTTTATTTGTGTTTACACTTTTTCCACCCCATACTCATTCACATAGGGTGGGGGGCCGGAATCTGGGGGCCGCCTTATTAAAGGAGCTCCGAGATTCTGATTGGCTCCCGCCCGCATACCCCGACAACCAACGGCCAGGGTTGTCGGGAAGAGGCTCTTGTCCCTATCTACATGGGGACAAGAGTGCTTTGGGGAGGGGGGCAGTGCCCCCCTCCCCCAAAGCGCACACTCCCCCATGTCGAGGGCATGCGGTCTGGTACCGTTTTAGGAGGGGGGGCGCTCGCTCGTCCCCACCACCATTCCTGTCCGGCCAGACTGCATGCCTGGGATGAGGCTTGGTACGGATCTGGGGGGGAACCCCACGCCATTTTTGGCTTGGGTTAACCCCTCACGTTCCGGACCAAGCCGAAAAGCCTATTGTACCCCTGGGGGGAACCCGCGCCGGTTTCAAGTTTGAAATTTGGCGGGGAGTTCCCCTTCAGTGTCAGCGCAGCCCGAGAACAGCTCGGAGATTGCCGTGCGCCGTTTCACGCAGCGCAAACACTGCTACGCCGCAAGGAATTTACCAAGAATTTCTCGGCGTACTGACGTGGCGCACTGCATTCCCCGAAATTTCCCTCTGTACATGCCCAGTATGCAAATTAACTTTCCGAGGTTCTGGCGTACTTTGCAAGCGCACGGGGATTGCTTCTTAAAAGTCACTTTCGCTTTCAATTCGGCCCGTCACACACGTTCAAACACATGTCACTACACTTCCCCTGCATCACCCCCCTCCCTCCCCTCATAAACTCCCGCCCAAATCCCCGATGTTTACATTACTAAATGCCGTATGCCAGCTCTCTCCTGGGCGCATTAGGCAGTTTAGTAAATGAGGAAATACACTGCACTGGCAGTGTATCTCTTTTGTAAATGTCAAAAACACATTTACTCCCGCTTGTGCACCATGAGTCATGGCGCACAGGCTTGGTAAATCAGCCCCACTGTGTCCACTATGGGCCAGATTCAGGTAGATTGGAGCATCTTTGCTCTGGAGTAACGTTTCTCATTTACGTTACGCTGGCGAAATTTTAGGAGCAAGTGCTGTTATTCATGAAGCACTTGCTCCTAAAGTTGCGGCAGCGTATCGCAAATGAGCCGGCGGAATTCAAATTGGGCGGGTACGGGGCGTGTATTATTTAAACTAAGCGCGATCCCGCGGCGAACGTACTGCGCATGCGTCGACTGTCAATGCATCCCAGTGCGCATGCTCCAAATTCTGTCAGTGAACGTCAATGACGTCAAATCCCCATTCATGGACGTTTTACGCAAGCGACGCGATTTTTTTTTTTTCGACACGATGACGACGGCTATACTTAACATACGATACTCCACTAGGGGGCTGCTTTATCTTTACGCCGCGTATCGCTTACGGAAACGTCGGAAAGTCACTGCGTCGCGCCCGAATACGATCGTGAATTGCCGATTCCCGCTGATTAACATATTTTTTCAGCGTAAATCAGCGGGAACGCCCCCGGCGCCATTTTTAAATTAAAGTTGCGATGCGATGGCTAAATTCAATTGCGCCGATCGCATCGGAACTCCAACCCGGCGTTTCTTGTTTTCTGGTTACAGAAAACAGAAACGCCGGCTTAAAGTGACAGTTAGGCTGGAGTATCACTGATACTCCAGCCTAACTCTACATGAATCTGGCCCTATGTATGTAACACTCTCTTTTTTTTATTCTCACTTTCTCTCAACCATATCCCTTGATGTAGCACTAGCAAAGAAACTATCTCTCTCCCTCTCTTTCCCAGTAAAGTGAAAGTTATCCCTGGCACAGATGTCCAACGATAAAGGCTCTCTGTTAAAGAAAAATGAAAAGGTAATGTTGTAGATACAGTAAACTTTTAGAGATATATAAACCCAAAAATTAACTTTTAGGGTTTAATATTAATGAAGCCTAGCTTTTTTTTTTATATATCGTACTGCATTTTATCTCTGAATTTTAACCCTTAAAATAAATTAGTTGATGAGATTCCTACGTCTAAATACTCCAGTTTTAATTTCTTGAGCTCCATTGCAATCCAAGAAACCACCTAGTTATTGGGGGACAATCACTGAGAAGGATGACTTTGGAGTAACAGTGATGGGACACCAGAGGAGGAGGATTGGGGCCACTCCATGCAATTTTGCATATCAGGGGAAGATGTAATCCATCCATTCACAAACGACTGGCTTAATAATTTTTTATTTTTGTTTAATGGAGAATAGTCTACTGACACTCTCTCAGACACTAAATAGTCAGCAGTATTGTCATTGTTATCAGGGTTGGAAACTGCAGAGGAACACAAATGTGGTATATCTGCCTTAGAGTCCCAGGTAAGGGGGGGATAATAGCTCCTATTCGGAGCGGTTTGTTATTTCAGCAGACAACTGGCCCTGAATACTGTCAGCATGTAGCATATACTGCGTTTTGTTGTACAAGGAGAATTGTAAAAAATAAATGTTCAAGAGCGCAAAACATTTCTATTTCTAGTTCTAGGTACTTGCCAGAATGGGCAGATGATCGACTAGGGCACGGGAGAGAGGAAACCTGGCATGCAGACGATGGACCATGGGCAACAAAGCAAAACGTGAGACTTATAGACAATATGACACACTGGGGCTGATTTACTATTGGCACTGCGCTGCGCCGGTACATGCCTTAATTAGTGCGCTGGATGATGCCTTAATTAGGCGCATGAACCGGCGTAGCACAGCAGCGCAATGCAATTGATAAGTAAAGCCGCCGCTAAACTCCCTGTTAAAGTCTATGGGGGAAATCTTAAGTGTTAATTTTAAAGAAAAGAAAAAGAAAGTGTCAGGGGAATGTCTACACAGACACCCAATACTAGAAGACAGGTCAGTGGGCTGCACTAAGGAAATAGGCAGAAGGTAAGTGAACAATATGAATTTATTGAGGACAAGGCAAACGTGAAAAAACAGGGCACCCACAAACAAGCACGCCAACTACACATACAATAAACGTCAAAACCACCAAAACTAGTGAACATAAATATGTACAATAAATCAGAACGTAACCAGCAGGGATAAGAAACAAGCAAGTCCAGGGGCAAAGCCGGGGTCAAGGATCGGAGACGGCAGCGAAGTCCAGAAGTACAAGCCAAGGTCAAAGGGAGCAGATCAAGAACAGACTGGTATCAGGACAGACAGGAACAGGGCTTAACAGACAAAATACTGCAGCACTGGACTGAAGTGCAGGGCGGGCTTATATACCAGTGCAGCTGTAACTTGGGAGACACCTGCTGGTGGCCACCAAAACTGCACCCCTGTTACCAGAGGGAACCGTGCCACCAGCACCGATCATGACAGTTCCCCCCCCCCCAAGGGGAGGCCTCTGGACACCCCATTCTGCTCTTGCCCTGGTAGTGCATGTGGATGCAGAAAAGTCCCAAAAAGTCTTCCGGTCAAGGTTCCTTAACCCATTGGGAGACAAGTCCCCCAAGTCCGGAAACGAAGCATGCATCCTACCACCACCAGGGTCTGGAAGTTGGTATCTAGAGGTGAAGGCAGGCAGGGCAGCAAACTCAGGGTTATTTGGCTGGGAAGGTGACACATCGAACTGAAAGTCAGGCTGAGCAGCGGACTGGAAGTCATCAGGCTGGGCAGCAGACTGGAAGTATCAGGCTGGGCAGCAGACTGGAAGTCATCAGGCTGGGCAGCAGATTGGAAGTCATCAGGCTGGGCAGCGGACTGGAAGTCATCAGGCTGGGCAGCGGACTGGAAGTCATCAAGCTGGGCAGCGGACTGGAACATCAAGCTGGGCAGCGGACTGGAATTCATCAAGCTGGGCAGCGGACTGGAAGTCATCAAGCTGGGCAGCGGACTGGAAGTCATCAAGCTGGGCAGCGGACTGGAAGTCATCAAGCTGGGCAGCGGACTGAAAGTCATGAAGCTGGGCAGCGGACTGGAAGTCATCAAGCTGGGCAGTGGACTCAGGGTCATTAGGCTGGGAAAGTGACACATCAAACTCAAAGTCAGGCACCGGGACATCAGACGGGAAGCCGGGCACGTTGGACCGGAAGCCAGGCATGTCAGGCTGGAAGCCAGTAACCAGGACACCAGGGTGGACAGCAGGAACCAGGACACCAGGGTGGACAGCAGGAACCAGGACACCAGGGTGGACAGCAGGAACCAGGACACCAGGGTGGACAGCAGGAACCAGGACACCAGGGTGGACAGCAGGAACCAGGACACCAGGGTGGACAGCAGATGGTGGCAGATCAGCAGACTCCGGGTCATCGGGCTGGGCAGCAGACGGGAACACCTCCGGCTGGGCAGCAGACGGGAACACCTCCGGCTGGGCAGCAAACGGGAACACCTCCGGCTGGGCAGCAAACGGGAACACCTCCGGCTGGGCAGCAAACGGGAACACCTCCGGCTGGGCAGCAAACAGGAACACCTCCGGCTGGGCAGCAAACGGGAACACCCCTGGCTGGGCAGCAAACGGGAACACCTCTGGCTGGGCAGCAAACGGGAACACCTCCGGCTGGGCAACAAACGCGAACACCTCCGGCTGGGCAACAGGCACAACAGGTTGGCAAACTGGCACTGGAACGGACTGGACCGCTGGCACTGGAGCATCAGACTGGCAAACTGGCACTGGAGCATCAGACTGGCAAACTGGCACTGGAGCATCAGACTGGCAAACTGGCACTGGAGCAACAGGCTGAGCGGTTGGCACTGGAACAACAGGCTAAGCGGTTGGCACTGGAACAACAGGCTGAAGCAGGTTGGTCGAAGTGGATGCAGATTGGGTTAGTGGCAGGATCGAGCGGGTTGGAAAAAACTTTTTCTTCTTCTTTGGTTTCACCACTGGGGATTTGTATATGGGTATAGGGTTGGAAGTAATGGATACAGCTGGTAGAGGTGAAGAGCAGAGGGGTGGTGAAACAGAGGGTTCCGACCTTGAAGAGGATTTTGGTGGAACAGACGGAGGCAGTTGAGAAGCAGCAGAAGGGTTAAAGGCAGGGTAAGTGCAGCAGGAGGAAACAGGGGACCGGTACTTTGTTGTTAGCAGGGTGTATTGTTCAGCAAAAGTGGGAATTGGGGGTAAAGAAAAAGATTTCCCCATGTTGATGAGGACAAGGGCCTCATCCCCACAACCCTTGCCCGGTGGTTGTGGGGGTCTGCGGGCAGGAGGCTTATCGAAATCTGGAAGACCCCTTTAACAAAGGGGCCCCACAGATCCCGGCACCCCCCCCCTGTGTGAAATGGTAATGGGGTACATTGTACCTCTACCATTTCACAAAAAAAAAGTGTCAAGGGTTAAAAAAGACAGCAAATTGAAGGACGAAAACTGGACAGCCACACTCCGAAATCACTTAAAATAAGTTGTCTTTTATTTTTCCAACTGTAAACACAGTCACTGCAACCAACAAAATACAGTATGGCCGACGCGTTTCGCACTTACAATCAGTGCTTAAAAAAGACAAGAGCCAGTTTTTGACAAGTCCTTTATTATCTTCTTTCTTCTTCTTTTCTTTTCTTCGAGTTTCTTCTTCTTCCTCTGCTTCTTTCTTGGGTCTTCTAGTCCCGCATTTTGACCGGCGTGTTCTTCCATCTTCTTCTCCTTCCGCTGTCCTTCTCGTCCGCATCTTCTTCTGGTTCTTCTTCGCCGGAGGAGCCGCTTCCAATTGAAATCCCCGCTGTATGCTGGACCACGCCCCCCTCTGACGCCACGGGCAAGCTCTTAGGAAAGTCTCCGTGTGGTGCCTGTGTGTCAGAGGGGGCGTGATCACATGTCAGACGGCGGGCAATTCAATTGGAAGCAGTGACTCCGGCAAAGAAGAAGCCACGCACAAGCTTCCAATTGAATTGCCCGCCATCTGACATGTGACCACGCCCCCCTCTGACGCACAGGCACCACACAGGGACTTTCCTAAGAGCTTGCCCATGGCGTCAGAGGGGGGCGTGGTCCGGCATACAGCGGGGCATTCAATTGGAAGCGGCGCCTCCGGCGAAGAACCAGAAGAAGATGCGGACGAGAAAGACAGCGGAAGGAGAAGAAGATGGAAGAACACGCCGGTCAAGATGCGGGACTACAAGACCCAAGAAAGAAGCAGAGGAAGAAGAAGGAAGAAGAAACCCGAAGAAAAGAAGAAAAGAAGAAGTAAGAAGATAATAAAGGACTTGTCAAAAACCAGCTCTTGTCTTTTTTTAACCACTTAAGGACCGCCTACTGCACATTTACGTCGGCAGAATGGCACGGCTGGGCACATAAACGTATATATACGTTGATTTTAGTACCCAGCCGTGGGTCGCGGGCGCGCGCCCGCGGGAGCGCGCCCGTGACCCGGTCCGAAGCTCCGGGACCGCGGGATTCGCGGACCCGATCGCCGCTGCAGTGCGGCGATCCGTCCCTGGAGCAGAAGAACGGGGAGAGCCGTGTGTACACACGGCTTCCCCGTGCTTCTCTGTGGCTGTAGCATCGATCGCGTCATCCCTGTAATAGGGGGACGCGATCGATGACGTCACACCTACAGCCACACCCCCCTACAGTAGTAAACAAAACACATAGGCACACATCCCCTACAGCGCCACCTGTGGTTAACTCCCAAACTGCAACTGTCATTTCCACAGTAAACAATGCAAATTTAAATGCATTTTTTGCTGTGAAAGTGACAATTGTCCCAAAAATGTGTCAAAATTGTCCAAAGTGTCCGCCATATTGTCGCAGTCACGAAAAAAATCGCTGATCGCCGCTATTAGTAGTAAAAAAAAATAATTAATAAAAATGCAATAAAACTATTCCTTATTTTGTAAACGCTATAAATTTTGCGAAAACCAACCGATAAACGCTTATTGCGATTTTTTTTACCAAAAATACGTAGAAGAATACGTATCGGCCTAAACTGAGGAAAAAAAATGTTTTTTTATATATTTTTGGGGGATTTTTATTATAGCAAAAAGTATTGCATTTCTTTTAAAATTGTCGCTCTATTTTTGTTTATAGCGCAAAAAATAAAAACCGCAGAGGTGATCAAATAACACCAAAAGAAAGCTCTATTTGTGGGGAAAAAAGGACGCCAATTTTGTTTGGGAGCCACGTCGCAAGACCGCGCAATTGTCAGTTAAAGCGACGCAGTGCCGAATCGCAAAAAGGGGCAAGGTCCTTTACCTGTATTTTGGTCCGGATCTTAAGTGGTTAACCCTTGACACTTTTTTTTCGTGAAATGGTAGAGGTACAATGTACCCCATTACCATTTCACACAGGGGGGGCGGGATCTGGGGTGCCCCTTTGTTAAAGGGGTCTTCCAAATTTCGATAAGCCCCCTGCTCGCAGACCCCCACAACCACCGGGCAAGGGTTGTGGGGAAGAGACCCTTGACCTCATCAACATGGGGACAAGGTGCTTTTGGGGGCACCCCAAAGCACTCTCCCAATGTTGAGGGCATGTGGCCTGGTGCGGTTCAGGAGAGGGGGGCCGCACTCTGTCCCCCCCTCTTTTCTGCGGCCGCCCAGGTCAACGTGCTTGGATAAGGGGTCTGGTGTGGATTTTAGGGGGGACTCCACGCCATTTTTTTAAAATTTGGGGTGAAGTTCCCCTTAAATTCCACACCAGACCTGAAGGGTCTGGTTATGGATATTTGGGGGGAGCCCCACGTAATTTTTTTTTAAATTGACGGTGGGGTTCCCCTTAATATCCATACCAGACCTAAAGGGTCTGGTTATTGAATTTGGGGGGACCCCCACGCTTTTTTTTTTGGTGTTTTTTATGAATGAATTCTCCTGCAATTGCCGACAATTCAGTACACCTGTAAGAGGCCCGGAGGTGCCCAGGTGCCTTGAGGCACCCAGGGCCCCAGATGGTAACCCCCTCTTAATTTTTTTTTTTTAAATATATTTTTTAATATTTTGTTTATTTTCTTTTTTATTAAAGGGCCAATTTTTTGTATTTCTTTTTTCTTTTTTTCTTTTTTTTTTTTCTTTTTTTTAAAGTGTATTTTTGTGCGTGAACTCGAGAGAGAGGAGCCGGACTGCAGGAGTTGGGAGTAGGCAGACCCTCCCCCCGGAGGCAATCGCCATCCTTCTCCATGCCCCTGGTGGCAATGGCGGGTGTGAAGGGGGGCCTCCCACTCACCCCGCCCTACCTGCTCCTTTTGGGAGCCCAACTGGGGCCCAATGGGACCCCAATGGGGCAGAGGGACTCCCCCCTATGAGGGAGTGAGGGGGCCTAGCCCACCCAGCCAGCCCCGTAGGTCCTTCGCCTCTCTTTATTTTAAGAGACCGCATGGCCAAAGTGCATGTGTTTTTAAACCAATTTTTTTTTTTGTGTGCGTGCAAGTGTGGTGGTTTTTGTGGGGGGGGGGGTGGGCGTACTAAGCACAGGCGTACCTTGCATAGCACACCCACCGGGAGCCGGGCTGAGACCACCAAACTCAATTCACATGTAGCCGAGACCGGGATCCGAACCCTTGGCTGCAGAGGTGAATGGCTTGTCAGCGCAGTGCCAATCACGTTGAGCCACCACAGCTCCTACAATTTATTTTTTTAGCAGTCCGGAGGTCCCCAGGGCCCCGGATGGCAACCCCCCATTTTTTCATTTATTTTTTTGAAAGATAGTTTTTTTTATTAAAGGGCCAATGTCTTTTTTTAGGGGTCTAGAGGTCCCCAGGGGCCTGGAGATCCCCAGGGCTCCAGATGACAACCCCTGTTTTTTAAAAAAAATTAAAAAAATATATATATTTCTATTTTACACATATATATATATATATATATATATATATATATAATATTATTATTAAAGAGCGCTGAGGGCCCCAGATGACAACCTTTTTGCTTATAAAAATGTTTTAAACGTTTTATATTATCTTTAATTTTTTTTATATATAGATATATATTTTATTAGCAGACACCCTAGGGAATAAAGTGGCGGGCATTTTTTTTTAATTTTTCTAACGTCTTTTTTTTTGCTTAAAAAAAAAACCTGTTTCATGAATTAAAAAATAACAAAGCAGTAAAGCTTGCTCAATTTTTAGGGATAATGTGAAAGATGATGTTACACCGAGTAAATAGATATCTAACCTGTCACGCTTTCATATTGCGCACACTCATGGAATGGCGCTAAACTTCGTAATTAAAAATCTCCATAGGCGACGCTTGACTTTTTTTCAGGTTACCAGTTTTGAGTTACAGAGGAGGTCTAGTGCTAAAATTATTGCTCTCACTCTAACGCACGCTATGATACCTCACATGTGGGGTTTGAACGGTATTTACATATGTGGGTGGGACTTGCATGCGTGTTCGCTTCTGAGTGCGAGCTACTAGGGACAGGGGCATTTAAATTTAGATTTTTATTTGTTTTTTGTTTTTTTAACATCATATTTTTATTTTTGCACCTTTTTACCCTTTTTTTGTATTATTTTTCACTTTTCTTCCTATTACAAGGAATGTAAACATCCCTTGTAATAGGACTAGTGTGTGACAGGTCCTCTTTATGAAGAGAGGCGGGGTCAATAAGACCCCAGATCTGTCCTCCAGGCTGGAATTTGAGAAAAAAAACATCTCATGCTTTCAGCTGCGATCATGTTCGTTCAGCACAGTGGTGTAGTGTATAGCACGTTCACCTAGCAGCAAAAGGGTCGCTGGTTCGAATCCCGCCCGTGACACCATCTGCCTGGAGTTTGCATGTTCTCCCTGTGCCTGCATGGGCTTCCTCCCACAATCTAAAAACATGCTGTAAATCAGATCCTGTCTAAATAAGCCCTAATATGCAGTGGGATATTTAGGTTTTGTGCTGCCCTAGGCCTGACCAAATTTCTGCACCCCCTAATATAGGGTGACCAGACATCCCCAGTTTCAGGGGACAGTCCTGATAAGTCTGTCCCTGGTTTTGTCCCCAGATTGGATTTAAAAGGGGGCAGGGGCAATTTCAAAGACAGTCAGTGCAGAATTAAAATAAAAAAATTAGATTTACACCCCCCCGCTCCGCCGTGCCTACTAGCATAGGGGTGTTGTATTTTTCCCATTATCTGTGCCCCTTTCTGATGATCATGTGCTGGTCGGAGTGGAGGGAATATTTCTTCAGTTTCGGGCGCATGCCCATTTAGATTCGCTCACATGTCCAGCCACCTGCTTATCTCCTTGCCTTCGATGGGGGAGTGATCTTCCTCCGCTCCCCACCCAGTAGTAGCCGGGGCACGAAGAGTGAGACTTGAGAGGCTGTGAGGCGGGCGGCAATGGGCAGAGAGTCGCTGATTGTTGCCATTACTATAAGGTGATTTTTATATTTTTTTTTTACTAGTAATGGCAACAATCAGCGACTCTCTGCCCGTCGCCGCCCACCTCACAGCCTCTCAAGTCTTACTCTTCGGGCCCCGGCTACTGCTGGATGGTGAGATTAGGAAGATCACTCTGCCAGGGAAGGCAAGGAGATAATCAGGTGGCTGGCCAGGATTTGAGCCAAGGCAGAAGAACATGCGAGTGAAGCTGAATGGGCATGCGCCCGAAACTGAAGAAATATTCCCTCCGCTCCGACCAGCACATGATCATCAGAAAGTGGCACAGATAATGGGAAAAAAACAACCCCCCTATGCTAGAAGGCACGGCCGAGCGGGGGTGTGTAATTCTATTTTTTTTTTATTTTAATTCTGCACTGACTGTCTTTGAAATTGCCCCTGCCCCCTATTCAATCCAATCTGGGGACAAAACCAGGGACAGACTTGGTCCGGGGACAGTGTCCTCAATCAGGGGACTGTCCCGTGAAACTGGGGATGTCTGGTCACCTTACATTACTAGTAAACGAAAAATATGTCCCCGGATTTCATTTTAAAAATCTGGTCACCTTACCCTAATAGAAAAATGACCCACCCTTCCTGTCAAGGCCACACCCTGTTTTTTTTATGACACGCCCAGGAATTTTCAGGGGACACACACAAGTTCTGTGGGGGCACACTTCCTGTTTGGCTATGGGGCAGGAAGTGAAGGCCAATCTCCCCAAATAAACAGGGATAATACAAAATAAACTGACAGGGCTTATAACCCTTCCCCCCCAACTCTATCCAAAATGAAAGAAAACAAAAAAAAGAAGTGTTGATTATAGTTCCAGTTTAACCCCAAATTTCAGATAATTTTATTTAGGCCTAAGAAAATATAACAATGCCAATAGGCCAGGATCCAGCGTTGCTAATATGTATGAATGTGTGTTAGGGACCCCCACATACACCACCCAATGTTAAATAAACAATTTTCTTGTTTGTTTTGGGGATGCCTGCACACCTGATAGGGTAAAGACACCTCACAAATGTTGTCACTTTCTACTTAATTCATTCACTTCCTGCCACATAGCCAAACAGGAAGTGAGGGAAAAACCTGATCAATGTCTTGTTAGGGACACACAGATCAATCTAAATAGTTTCCCATTATGGAAATTGCATTTTTCTGTGTACACCCCAAATTAGTAGGGATCTTGGACTTTGGGGTCCATTTACTAAAGGCAAATCCACTTAGCACTACAAGTGGACAAGCAAGGAAGAAAAAAAAATTGGCGGGATTGGATGTTTAAAACATCAGTGCTTCCCTTCTGATTTTCATTGACTACGCTTCTACTGCAGAGCGGCTTTGCCTTTACTAAACCCCAAAGTAACTAATCATTTGGGGTGTACACAGCAGTGCAATTTGCTTAATAGGGACACTTGTTAGATTGACCTGTGTCCCGAAGAAAAGACCATTTGTAGGGTTTTAATCTCACTTCCTGTTTAGCTGTGTGACAGTAAGTGAAGCCAATTTTAAGAAAAGGGACACAAAGCCCAACCTAAAAACACAAGCAGGGGTTCTAACACTCACTTGGCTTCCCTCAAACACCCACAATTAGAATAGGATTTTCTTGTGCTAGATTCAAGCACAGTGCTGTAAATCAGCATTTCAAGCCTGCCCACCAATACACCCCCCCCCCCAACAGACCTTGTTTGCAGGTTTTCCTTTATCTTGCACATTTGCTTTAAAAATTGGTCATCAATTCTAGGAAACAATACTTACCGCTTTGTCTTTCCTTTTCTGGTGACTAAACATGGCATCAAACATTTCATGCATACACACCAGCAAAGACGTTTAGAGACAAATCACACTTGATGGTTTAGGCCCAAACTATTTCAGCTGCAGCTGTTAAAATCCGTAGCATGAAAAAATATCACAAAACAAACTTCAAAATTTGAAAGTAATTTTATTGGTCCACAAAACAAGGAAAGCAAAACAAACAATTAAAAATAAACACACAAACAAAAAAAAACATAAAAAAAAAATAGACCTAGGTTTATTTCACACAGTAATTAGAATATGCTTTTGAAATAACAGGATAGACCCACAGGATTAAAACATTAGTCATTAACGTCTTGAGAAACATTTTGCTAAATTATGCAGCAGACCAAAACATCAAAGTGAACATCATTAAATCAAACAATTGCCCCCCCCCCCCCAAAAAAAAATAACTTGCTCAAAAACATCTCTGTTTCGCCCCGCCCCGCCATGCCTGCCAGCCAGCCAGCCAGCCAGCTAGCCAGCTAGCCAGCCAGCTCTCAGGGCAGCTGACATGTGCTCTATCCACGCTTTTTATAACATGTGTGCTAATGAACCAATTGGAAACACATGAAGAAATGTCAGCCTCTAGTTTGTGTGCACTTGTAACTGCTTACACCTGTTAAGGATGTCCTTAAATTACTAAGCCAAAAAACAAGCTTTCTGAGCATGCTCAGAAACATGCAAGTAATTTTGTGGCACCAAAACCCAGCTTAATTTTTCTATGTGTCTGAGCATGCCCAGTTCACTCGAGATGCATTAAGAGAATCAAAGCTGCAATGGCGGATGAAAGCATGAGAGCTTTTTTTTTTTTTTTTCCCCTGAACTGATGAACTGATGCTTCCCAACCTGAAGGGGAGGTCTTATTGAATTTTTACGTAACAAACATAAATAATAATAATTAAAACGCCCCTGTCCCTAGTAGCTCGCAGTCAGAAGCGAACACGCACAATTTCTTTTTTCAAGTTACCAGTTTAGATTTACAGAGGAGGTCTAGTGCTAAAAGTATTGCTCTCACTCATGCTATGATATCTCACATGTGTGGTTTGACCGGTGTTTACATATGTGGGCGGACCGTAAATGTGTAAGTCCCGCCCACATATGTAAACACCGTTCAAACCCCACATGTGAGGTATCATAGCGTGCATTAGAGCGAGAGCAAAACTTTTAGCACTAGACATCCTCTGTGACTCAAAACTGGTAACCTGCAAAATAAAAAAAAGTGTTGCCTATGGAGATTTTCAAGTACTGAAGTTAGGCGCCATTCCATGAGTGTGTGCAATATTAAAGCGTGACATGTTGGGTATCTATTTACTCGGTGTAACAACATCTTTCACATTATGGCCATAAATTGGGCTAACTTCAGTGTTTTCTGAATTTTTAACCACTTGAGCCCCAGACCATATTACTGGTCAATGACCGGGTCAGTTTTTGCGTTTCGGCACTGCGTAATTTTAACTGACAATTGCGCGGTTGTGCGACGTGGCTCCCAAACAAAATTGGCATCCTCTTTTTTCCCCCACAAAATTTTATTTTTTGTTTTGGTGGTATTTGATCATATTTCTTATTTTTGCTCGAACCAAAAATATAGCGACAATTTTGTAACTAAAATGACAACTTTTTTACTGTTTGCTATAATAAATCTCCCCAAAAATATATATAAATAAACTTTTTTGCCCTCAGTTTAGGCCGATACGTATTCTTTGACATATTTTTGCTTCCAAAAAATCGCAATAAGCGTTTGATTGGTTTGGGCAAAAGTTATAAATAGGGGTTCGTTTTATGGTTTTTTTTCGGAATATATTATATTGTTTTACTAGTAATGGTGGCGATCAGTGATTTTTATGGCTACTGCGACATTATGGCGGACACATTTTTGGGACCTTTGGCATTTTTCTAGCGACCAATGGTATACAAATGCATTGCTTACTATAAAAATGTCACTGGCAGGGAAGGGGTTGATTATGTTACCTGGGTGTGTTCTAACTGTAAAGGGGGTGGGACTGACTAGGGGAAATGACAGATCGCTGTTCATACATTGTATGAACAGACGAGCAGGCATTCCCCCCCTGACAGGACTGGGATAAAGGGGACCTCCACACCAAATTTAAAAAAAAGCGTGGGGGTCCCCCTTCAGGTGCACAACAGGCTCTTAGATTTGGTCTGGAATGTAAGGTCCAGACCAAACCCTTATCCCAGGCACGCAGTCTGGCCGGACAGGAATGGGGGTGGGGATGAGCGAGTGCCCCCCCTCCTGAGCCGTACCAGACCGCATGCCCTCGACATGGGGGAGTGTGTGCTTTGGGGGAGCACTCTTGTCCCCATGTCGATAGGGACAAGAGCCTCTTCCCGACAACCCTGGCCGTTGGTTGTCGGGGTATGCGGGCGGATGGCTTATCAGAATCTGAGAGCCCCCTCTAATAAGGGGGCCCCCAGATTCTGGCCCCCCACCCTATGTGAATGAGTATGGGGTACATTCACCGGGTGGAAAAGTGTAAAAATAAGACACCACACAGAGTAAAATAATTTATTAGTCAGCTCCGGGGGTCTTCTGCCGATGCTCTCCGACATGTTCGCCCCCCACCCCAAATTAAGCTCTTTTACATCCGGGGGGGTGTGGCCGAAAACGACGGAGAACAATGGGGGGCGTCGCCCCTCCTCGGTCTTCTAGCCGTCTTCTGCGGGGGGCTCCTGCCTCCCGCAGGCTGATGGCTGTCTTCCACCGGGGGGTGCACCTACCCCCCCCCCCCCGGGCTTCTAGCAGTTTTCCGCCGGGGGGGCGACACCCACCGATGCTCTCCACCATGTTCGGCCGGGCCCCCACCCCAAATTAAGCTCTTTTACATCCGGGGGGCTGGCCAAAAATGGCGGAGAACAACGGGGGGCATCGCCCCTCCTCGGTCTTCTAGCCGTCTTCTGCGGGGGGGCTCCTGCCTCCCACGGGCTGATGGCTGTCTTCCGCTGGGGGGGTGCACCTACCCCCCCCCCCCCTGGGCTTCTAGCAGTTTTCCGCCGGGGGGCGACACCCACCAATGCTCTCCGTCATGTTCGGCCGGGCCCCCACCCTAAATTAAGCTCTTTGTGCATCCGGGGGGGGGGGGGGGGGGGGGGCGAAAACGGCGGAGAACAATGGGGGGCGTCGCCCCTCCTCGGGCTTCTAGTCGTCTTCTGCCGGAAGGCTCCAGCCCCGCATCGGGCTTCGTCGTTTTCTGCCGGGGAGGGGCGACAACCCAGCCCGGTCTTCGCTGCCGCCTTCGTCGGCTTCTGCCTGGCTCCTCCGCTGGGGCCAGGGCTTCTCTGCGCTGTCTTCCGCCACGGGGTGACACTTGCGGGCTTCTCCGGTACCCTCCACTTCTGCCTGGCTAGTCCGTTGGGGCCAGGGCTTCTCTCTGCTGTATTCTTCCATTCGATGTTGACACGACGAGGTCCGGCGCTGAAATGCCGACAGAGCGGTGGGAACTGACTTTTATTGGCATAGGGCGTGGGCGTGGTGATGCACCATGTGACCTCAGCCCATGTGACATCACTGGGCATGATGGGAATGTGATGTCACATGGGTTAAGGTCACATGGTGGCATCACCACGCCCACGCCCTATGCCAATATAAGATGGTGCCCACCGCTCTGTCAGCATTTCAGCGCCGGACCTCGTCGTGTCAACATCGAATGGAAGAAGAAGCCCTGGCCCCAGCGGCGGAGCCAGGTAGAAGCGGAGGGCACCGGAGAAGCCCGCGAGTGTCACCCCACAGCGGAAGACAGCGGAGCAAAGCCCTGGCCCCAGCGGAGGCACCAGGCAGAAGAGGCCATCGAGAGCCCCCCCGGCAGAAAACGATGAAGCCCGCGGCCCTCCCCCATAAGCAGGAAGCTTCGTGGTGAAGGGGGTCGTGGCGGAAGACGGCTAGAAGACCGGAGTGGGATGTTCGACCCCCACCCCGGCAGAAAACTACGAAGCCCGCGGCCCTCCTCCATAAGCTTGGAGCTTCGTGGTGAAGGGGGTCGCGGCAGAAGACAGCGGCGGCGAAGACCGGGGTGGGTTGGCGGAAGACCCCCGGAGCTGACTAATAATTTACTTTATTCTGTGTGGTGTCTTATTTTTACACTTTTACCACCAGGTGAATGGGTAGGGGTACGATGTACCCCATACTCATTCACATAGGGTGGGGGGCCGGAATCTGGGGGCCGCCTTATTAAAGGGGGCTCCCAGATTCCGATTGGCTCCCGCCCGCATACCCCGACAACCAATGGCAAGGGTTGTCGAGAAGAGGCTCTTGTCCCTATCGACATGGGGACAAGAGTGCTTTGGGGTGGGGGGGCAGTGCCCCCCTACCTCAAAGCACACACTCCCCCATGTCGAGGGCATGCGGTCCAGTACGGCTCAGGAGGGGGGGGGCGCTCGCTCGTCCCCACCCCCATTCCTGTCCGGCCAGACTGCGTGCCTGGGATGAGGGCTTAGTCTGGATCTGGGGAGGAACCCCACGCCGTTTTTGGCGTGGGTTTAACCCCTCACGTTCCAGACCAAGCCGAAGAGCCTACTGTACCCCTGGAGGGGGACCCGCGCCGGTTTCAAGTTTGAAATTTGGCGCAGAGTTCCCCTTCATGGTCAGCGCAGGCTGAAAACCGTTCGGAGATTCCTGTGCGCCGCGTCACGCACAGAAATCTCAGCTACGCCACAGAGAATTTACTAAAAATTTCTCGGCGTACTGACGTGGCGCACGGGAAGCCCTGAAATTTCCCTCTGCGCATGCCCAGTATGCAAATGAACCTCGCAAGCGCACGGGGATGGGTTCTCAAAAGTCACTTTCACTTTCAATTCGGCCCGCCACACACATTCAAACACATGTCACTACACTTCCCCTGCATCACCCCCCTCCCTCCCCTAATTAACTCCCGCCCAAATCCCTGATATTTACATTACTAAATGCCGAACGCCAGCTCTCTACTGGCATACCATGCGCCCTCTTCTGGGCGCATTAGGCATTTTAGTAAATGGAGAAATACACTGCACTGGCAGCGTATCTCTTTTGTAAATGTCAAAAACACTTTTAATCCTGCTTGTGCACCATGAGTCATGGCGCACAGGCTTGGTAAATGACCCCCACTGTCTGCTAGTATGGCAGCTAGGATCAACAGAAATTCCATATGAGCTTCCCTGTAAGAACCATCTAGTAATAACTGGGGGAAATCACTGAAAAGGAGGACTTAGAAGCAACAGTGGTGAGTGGACACCAGAGGAGGAGGATTGGGGCCACTCCATGCTATTTTTTCCCCCATATCAGGTGAAGATGTAATCCATCCATTCACAAATGACTGGCTTAGTATTTTTTATTTTTTTTTAAAGGAGAACAGTCTACTGACACTCTCTCAGACACTAAATAGACAGCAGTATTGTCATTGTTATCAGGGTTGGAAACTGCAGAGGAACACAAATGTGGTATATCTGCCTTAGAGTCCCAGGTAAGTGGGGCAAATCGCTCCTATTCGGAGCGGTTTGTCATTTCAGCAGACAACTGGCCCTGAATACTATCAGCATAGTAGCATACTGCGTTACTGCCACAAATGGGCACTGATTGGCAACATGGATGCACCAGTGCCACCCCTTAGTGTCCATCAGTGCCACCCCACAGTGCCAATCCATGCCCAGTGCCCACCTATCAGTGCCACCCATAAGTACCCATCAGTGCCACCCATAAGTACCCATCAGTGCCACCCATATGTGCCGCCTATGAGTGCCCAGTGCCGCATACCAGCACCGCCTATCAGTGCCACCTCATCGGTGCCCATCAGTACTACCTTATCGGTGCCCATCAGTACCGCTATATCAGTGCCCGTAATTGAACGAGAAAACGTACTTATTTAAAAAAAAATGAACAGAAAAATAAAAAAAAAATTAAATTTTCAGTCTTTTTTTAGTTGTTGCGCAAAAAAAAAAAACGCAGAGGTGATCACATACCACTAAAAGAAAGCTCTATTTGTGGGTAAAAAAAGGACGGCAATTTTGTTTGGGAGCCACGTCGCACGACCGTGCAATTGTCATTCAAAGTGCAACAATGCTGAAAGCTGAAAATTGGCTTGGGCAGGAAGGTGCGTAAGTGCCCTGCATGGAAGTGGTTAATGCCTCTGGATTATCGTTTATTTATATTTATATTTTTTCTATTTCAGGTTGTACAGCGACAATCCTGCACTACCCTTGCCCTGATGAAGAGGGACGACTCTCCATAGCCTTGAAACGTTGACATATCTGTCCCTAACTAATAGACAGTTCTTTGAGGCTTTTTGTCTGTAAAAATAAAAAAAATTGTCGCTATTATAATTTCTCTTATGTTTTGTTATATTTGATGTTCAACGCCGCTGACTTTTGCATGTCCTAGGTTGTATTCTCTCTCCTTGTAGTCCCTTGGATGCTTTTACCCTATGTTGTAGCACTGGCCCCTATATGTTTACCACGAACAACAATATTTAATACAATTTGATACATTTTTTGAGATATAAATTGATGACCAATTATTTTTTTCCACTTTTTAACCAGTCTCCCAAAGTCCTACCGAGGATACACACACCCCCTTTGGGGGTACACAACTAACTTTACGCCGGAAAACGCCTTACGTAAACGGCGTATCTTTAATGCGACGGACAAGTGTAAGTTTGTGAATTGGTGTATCTAGTCATTTACATATTCTATGTCGAACTCAACGGAAGCGCCACCTAGCGGCCATCGGAAAAATTGCACCCTTAGATACGATGGCGTAGGAGACTTACTCCGCTCGTATCTTAGCCTAATTTACGCGTACCTCGTTTCCAGAATACGCTTCAATTTGCGACGTTCCAGATTCAGAGTTACGCCGGCCAGAGGCATTGCTAGGGGGGTGACACCATCCCGATTTAATTTTTTTTTTCTTTTTTTGCTGACATGCAGAGATTCAGCTCTGCGCGCAAGGCTGGACTGGCCTACCGGGACACCGGGAGATTTCCGGGCAGGCTGCTTTGATCTGAGACCAGTTTGAGTTGCGGGGCTGCAGTGCAGTGCGCCTTGTCTCTCATTGCGGTGCTTGCTGGGCTCGGCTGGCTGGGTCTATGTTTGACGGTGACGCTGTAACACGGTAACACCCCCCTAGATCGGCTCATGTGATAGTAGATAGAATTAGTGTTCAACCATATCACATGAGCCGTCTAGGGGGGCGGGACCATGTAACAGCGTCATCGCCGAACATAGTCCCAGCCAGCCGAGCCTAGCAAGCGCCGTAATGATACACAGCCAGCCAGGAGATGTCATGGCTGCCGTACAACCCAAGATGCTTAATAGGAGAAGCATGGTGACTGCATATAGATTAATTAAGCTATCTATATTCCTCCATACAGCCGAGGAATACTTGCAGGAGACAGGAGGGAGAGGAGGAGAAGGAAGCATTACGCGGCTGTATGGAGGAATACAGACAGCTCAATTAATCTATATGCAGCCCCCCTGCTTCTCCTCCTATCAGGTTTTCCTTGAAGCTCCCCCACCACACTGTCCAGCCCCCCTGTTCTCCCCACCACACTGTACAGCCCCACCCTGTTCTCCCCCATCACACTCTCCAGCCCCCCCCACTGTTCTCTCTACCCCTGTTCTTTCTGCCCCCCCCTGATCTCCCCATCCTTCTCCAGACACCATCCCAGTGCTCTCCACCCCTGCCCCCCCAATGCTCTCAAGACCCCCAGCACTCTCCGCTCTCCACCCCTGTGATCTCCACTCCCCCCTGCTCTTTGCCCCCACCCATGTGCTCTCCAACCCCACCAGTGCTCTCCGCTCTCCCTTCTCTCCAGCTCCCACCCAGTGCTCTTACTTCCCCAGGATCAGAGGACAGGCCGACTGGGGGCAGAAAATGAGGACGGCTGAAGGTGCAGGTGGCCAGGGACCACGCCATCTCACAGCAAACAGATCCTCTGCAAGGAGCACTGTCCCCATTTAAAACATGAACAGACCCTGCATGCTGATGGCGATCACGATATCCTGCTGGCATGGAAGGTACCGCACCAAGCATCAACAACACACCTTCCCACAGACAGGGACTGCAGACTGGGACATGGGGCACAGTAGGGGCTGCAATGATGGGCACAGTGAGGCTGCATTTGATGGGCACAGTGAGGCTGCATTTGATGGGCACAGTGAGGCTGCATTTGATGGGCACAGTGAGGCTGAATTTGATGGGCACAGTGAGGCTGCATTTGATTGGGCACAATGAGGACGCATTTGATGGGCACTGGTGAGGCTGCATTTGATGGGCACAGGTGAGGCTGCATTTGATGGGCACAGTAAAGCTGCATTTGATGGGTACAGTGAGGCTGCAATGATGGGCACTGGTGAGGCTACATTGATCTGCGTTTGATGGCATGGCACTATGGTGACAATTGATGGCACAATGGCGACAATTGATGGCACAGTGGTGACAATTGATGGCACAGTGGCTACATTTGATGGCATGGAATAGCGGTGACAATTGATGGGCACAGTAGTGACAATTGCTGGCACAGTGGCTGCGTTTGATGGCATGGTATAGTGGTGACAATTGCTGGGCACAGTGGTAAAAATTGATGGCACGGTGGCTGCGTTTGGCATGGCACAGTTAACCACTTGCGGCCTGCGCTATAGCCGAATGACGGCTACAGCGCGCACCTGAAAATCCAAGCCGCCGTCAATTGACGGCCGCCCCTTTTGGCGTTCCCAGCGCGCGCTCCAGAGGGCGTAGCGGGGAAGCTCTGTGTTGGCCGTGTCCCTTGGACACAGCCAATCACAGATCGCGGCGAACGGTCAATCAGAGTGGCCGTTCGCTATGCAATCTGCGCGGCCAATGAGAGATGATCTCATATCTATGTAAACATATGAGATCATGGGGGGTCATTTACCAAGCCTGTGCGCCATGACTCATGGTGCACAAGCAGGAGTAAAACTGTTTTTGACATTTACAAAAGAGATACGCTGCCAGTGCAGTGTGTTATCTCATTTACTAAAATGCCTAATGCGCCCAGGAGAGGGCGCACGGTACGCCAGTACAGAGCTGGCGTACAGCATTTAGTAATGTAAATATCGGGGATTTGGGCGGGAGTTTATTAGGGGAGGGAGGGGGGTGATGCAGGGGAAGTGTAGTGACATGTGTTTGAACGTGTGTGGCGGGCCGAATAGAAAGTGAAATTCACTTTTAAAAACCGATCCCCTTGCACTTGGAAAGTGCGCCAGAACCTCGGAAGGTTCATTTGCATGCTGGGCATGTGCAGAGGGAAATTTCGGGGAATGCCGTGTGCCGCGTCAGTACGCCGAGAAATTCTTGGTAAATCCCAAGTGGCGTAGCAGTAATTGCACTGCGTAACGCGGCGCACGGGAATCTCTGAACGGTTTTCAGCCTGCGCTGACACTGAAGGGGAACTCCGCGGCAAATTTCAGTAAATTTCAGTAAAAATAAGACACCACACAGAATAAAATAATTTATTAGTCAGCTCCGGGGGTCTTCCGCCAACCCACCCCGGTCTTCGCCGCCGCTGTCTTCCGCCGCGACCCCCTTCACCACGAAGCTCCAAGCTTATGGAGGAGGGCCGCAGGCTTCGTCGTTTTATGCCGGGGTGGGGGTCTAACATCCCACTCCGGTCTTCTAGCAGTCTTCCACCGCGACCCCCTTCACCTCGAAGCTTCCTGCTTATGGGGGAGGGCCGCGGGCTTCGCCAGTTTCTGCCAGGGGGGGGGGGCTCTCGATGGCCTCTTCTGCCTGGCGCCTCCGCTGGGGCCAGGGCTTAGCTCCGCTGTCTTCTGCCGCGGGGTGACACTCGTGGGCTTCTCCGGTGCCCTCCGCTTCTGCCTGGCTCCGCCGGTGGGGCCAGGGCTTCTTCTTCCATTTGATGTTGACACGACGAGGTCCGGCGCTAAAATGCCGACAGAGCGGTGGGCACCGACTTATATTGGCATAGGGCGTGGGAGTGGTGATGCCACCATGTGACCTTAACCCATGTGACATCACATTCCCATCATGCCCAGTGATGTCACATGGGTTGAGGTCACATGGTGCATCACCACGCCCACGCCCTATGCCAATATAAGTCGTTGCCCCACCGGCGGAGCCAGGCAGAAGCGGAGGGCACCGGAGAAGCCTGCGAGTGTCACCCCGCGGCGGAAGACAGCGGAGCTAAGCCCTGGCCCCAGCGGAGGAGGAGCCAGGCAGAAGCCGACGAAGGCGGCGGCGGCAGCGAAGACCGGGCTGGGTTTTTGCCCCTCCCCGGCAGAAGACCGAGGAGGAGTGATGCATGCCCCCGTTGTTTTCGGCCGACCCCCCCGGATGTAAAGGAGCTTAATTGGGGTGGCCCGTCCCGACCCCCATGGTTTCTTTGGCCCGGCCGAACATGGTGGAAAGCATCGGTGGGTGTGCCCCCCCCCCGGCGGAAGACAGCCATCAGCCTGCGGGAGGCAAGAGCCCCCCCGCAGAAGACGGCTCTAGAAGACCGAGGAGGACTGATGCCCCCCGTTGTTCTCCGCCGTTTTTGGCTAGCCCCCCCGGATGTAAAGGAGCTTAATTTGGGGTGGGGCCCCGCCGAACATGGCGGAGAGCATCGATGGGTGTGGCCCCCCTGGCGGAAAACTGCTAGAAGCCTGGGAGGGGGGTAGGTGCACCCCCCGACAAAAGACAGCCATCAGCCCACAGGAGGCAGGAGCCACCCCGCAGAAGACGGCTCTAGAAGACAGAGGAGGAGTGACGCCCCCCGTTGTTCTCCGCCGTTTTCGGCCGCCCCCCCCGGATGTAAAAGAGTTTAATTTGGGGTGGGGGCCCGGCCCGAACATGGATGGCGGAGAGCATCGGTGGGTGTGGCCCCCCCGGCAGAAAACGGTGTAGCCCGGGGCCCAATGGGGTGGTGGTGGGGGGCCCCGGCAGAAGACCCCCGGAGCTGACTAATAAATTATTTTATTCTGTGTGGTGTCTTATTTTTACACTTTTCCACCCGGTGAATGGGTAGGGGTACGATGTACCCCATACTCATTCACATAGGGTGGGGGGCCAGAATCTGGGGGCCCCCTTATTAGAGGGGGTTTTCAGATTCTGATAAGCCCCCCGCCCGCATACCCCGACAACCAACGGCCAGGGTTGTCGGGAAGAGGCTCTTGTCTCTATCGACATGGGGACAAGAGTGCTTTGGGCGGGGCAGTGCCCCCCTCCCCCAAAGCACACACTCCCCCATGTCGAGGGCATGCGGTCTGGTACGGCTCAGGAGGGGGGGGGCGCCCTCGTTCGTCCCCACCCCCATTCCTGTCCGGCCAGACTGCGTGCCTGGGATAAGGGTTTGGTCTGGATCTGAGGGGGACCCACGCTGTTTCTTTGGCGTGGGCTTAACCCCTTATGTTCCAGACCAAATCTAAGAGCCTGTTGTGCACCTGGAGGGGGACCCCCATGCGTTTTTTTTTTTTTTATTTTGGTGTGGAGTTAGTTCCCTTTATCCCGGTCCAGTCAGGGAACAGCGATCTGTCATTTCCCCTATCAGTCCCACCCCCTTTTACAGTTAGAACACACCCAGGTAACATAATCAACCTTCCTTGCCCCTAGTGTTAACCACTTCCCTGCCATGAAATTTTTACAAATTTTGTATCCCATTGGGGGGCCATTGGAACCACCCCCTAAATCTGGCAGTTGCCATAAAAATCACTGATCGCCACCAACCCAATACTAGTAAAACAAAAATATATTCTGAAAAAACCCATAAAAACAAACCCCTAATTATAACTTTTGCCCAAACCAATCAAACGCTTATTGCGATTTTTTGGAACCAAAAATATGCCGAAGAATACGTATCGGCCTAAACTGAGGGCAAAAAAGTTTTATTTATATATTTTTTGGGGAGATCTATTATAGCAAAAGTAAAGAAGTTGTCTTTTTAGTTACAAAATTGTCGCTATATTTTTGGTTCGAGCAAAATAAGAAAAAGTGCAGAGGTGATCAAATACATCCAAAACCAAAAAAAAAAATTGTGGGGGAAAAAAGAGGACGCCAATTTTGTTTGGAGCCACGTCGCACAACCGCGCAATTGTCAGTTAAAATGACGCAGTGCCGAAATGCAAAAACTGGCCCCTGGTCTGGTGACCAGTAATATGGTCTGGGGGCTCAAGTGGTTTTAAAAATTAAACAAAACACTGAAGTTAGCCCAATTTATGGCATATATGTGAAAGATGATGTTACACCGAGTAAATAGATACCCAACATGTCACGCTTTAATATTGCACACACTCATGGAATGGCGCCAAACTTCAGTACTGGAAAATCTCCATAGGCAACACTTTTTTTTTTTTT
>JAJQKJ010001944.1:0-121862 GCA_029574335.1 Rana kukunoris | reverse complement strand
TTTCATGCGGAAGACGGCCCTCTTTTGCTGATATTGTGTTGCTGCGTATGTGTTAGTAAAAGTTTGGTGAGAGACGATTCGCGCTTTTCAGTCTTCGTGCTTTAATATCGTTTACTGTCGTACAGTTTGTGCTTTTGGGGTCGTATTTGTGATACAGTGCTTGTTTTCCAATCGTATCTGTTTTGGCAGTGCGTTCTTGTCTACACGTTCCTGTTTTGCAGGTCCGTTCTTCAAAGGCATTTCTGTACTCCAGAGCGGTGTTTTAGTGCGATCTGATTTTGACGACCGTTTTCTAGCCATGTTGCGGGTACGTTCTCGTCGCCGAGATCGTGCTGTGCTTCTTGTTGGGATGTGTGCTGCATCCGGCTCCTGGTCCTTGAGGAGGGCGAGAAGGACTTTGTGGGCCAAGGACTGGTTTCTTCGCAGGGACCAGTTCTCTCATATGCCTCTGCTGCGGGAGATCCGAGAAAATAAACCTGATGATTTCAGGAATTTTCTTCGGATGTCTGACCCGTATTTCAGCAGCTTTTGGCTTCGGTGTCGCCTTATATCACCAGGCAGGACACCGTTATGCGGGGGAAGCCATCACTGCTGAGCAGCGGCTAGTTGCCACCTTGCGGTACCTGGCAACAGGGAGAAGTCTGCAGGACTTGAAGTTCTCGACGGGCATCTCCCCCAGGCTCTGGGGCCTCATAATTCCCCAGACCTGTTCTGCCATCATTCATGTTCTGCAGGAGGACTATATTAAGGTAAGTGGTGGCCTTTAAAGGCACAAACTATGTTTTATTTAGGCTTTTGTATTTGTTTCAATTTGTTTGGTTTTAAACAGTCCCTAATTAACCTGTTTGTGATCTGCTGGTAATGTTCCCCTTTCATCTCCATGCATGCTGTATTCATTTTATATTTGCTCCTACATGCATCTTTTGTTTTGCCAACCTGTCCAGGTTTTTTTTTTTTTTTTTGTGTCCCAAACCCACCTAGCCTAGTCCCCCTATATTTTGTCCTATATTGTAGTGCTGTCTATAGAAGTCCCTATATCCCCCTATATGTTGTCCTATATTGTAGTGCACGCACAACCCCCCCCTCTTTTTTTTTTTTGTAATTGTATAAATTAACATTTTTTTTAGTATTTAATTTTTTTTAGAGGTCTCAAACTCATTTTGGGCCTCCACTTCCCTTATTTTTTGTAGGATTGTGACCATCAGAGGGTGTGATTGATTAATCTGCTTTAGTGATCTCTTCTTATTTTTCCTATTTTTAACCACTTCCCTACGGCCGTACGACTATATGCGGCCGCAGGGTGGTTCTAAATCTCTGGGCTGCCGTTTTTTCACGGCAGCCTCTTTCTGTGTTCCCAGCGTGCGCTCCAGAGCACGCAGCGGGGAACTTGTGTACTGGCCGTGTCCCTTGGACACAGCCAATCACAGCTCGCCGCGAACGGCCAATCAGAGTGGCCGTTTGCATGCGATCTGTGCAGCCAATGAGAGATGATCTCATATGTAAACATATGAGATCATTTCTCATTGCCGGCTCTCACAATGACAGCGTCCTGTCACTGGAGAGAGAGACCGATCAGTGTTCCTTATACATGGGGACACAGATCGGTCACCCCCCCCTCCCCCCACAGTTAGAACACAATGCAGGATACACATTAACCCCTTCCTCACCCCCTAGTGTTAACCCCTTCCCTGCCAGTCACATTTATACAGTAATTAGTGCATATTTATAGCACTGATTGCAGTATAAATGTGAATGGTGCCAAAAAGGTGTCAAAAGTGTCCGATGTGTCCGCCATGTTGTCGCGCAGTCGCAATAAAATTCGCAGATCGCCACCATTACTAGTAAAAAATAAATAACAAATAATAATTCTGTCCCTTATTTTGTAGGTGCTATAGCTTTTGCACAAACCAGTCGCTTATTGCGATTTTTTTTGATTTTTTTTTTTTTTTAACCAAAAATATGTAGAAGAATACGTATCGCCCTAAAATGAATTTTTTATTTTATAGCAACAAGTAAAAAATATTGTTTTTTTTTTCAAAATAGTCGTCGTTTTTTGTTTATAGCGCAAAAAATATAAATCGCAGGGGTGACCAAATACCAGCCAAAAGAAAGCTCTATTTGTGGGGAAAAAAGGACGCCAATTTTGTTTGGGAGCCATATCGCACGACCGCGCAATTGTCAGTTAAAGCGACGCAGTGCCGCAAGCTGAAATTTCACATGGTCAGGAAGGGGGTTTACATGCCCAGTAAGGAAGTGGTTAATAATACTTCAAATTAATGTTTGTTTTTTTGGTATCAAAAAATGTTTTGGGATGTTCTTTTAGGAATGTTTGTTTGATATTTTTTTATTTTTTGGTATCTACAGTTCCCCACAACGCCACAGGAATGGCAGACTGTGGCAGCGGACTTCTCCGGCGATGGAATTTTCCAAACTGCGGAGGAGCTATTGACGGCAAGCACGTCCGCATCGTGCCACCACCCCATAGTGGATCCCATTATTTCAATTACAAGGGGTTCCACAGTGTTGTTCTGATGGCGGTGGTGTCTGCCAATTACGAGTTCTTGTATCTTGATGTTGGGAAAAATGGGCGGATGTCGGACGGTGGTGTCTTTGCCGAGACGGAGTTCGCCCAACGGCTTCTTTCCGAGGACCTGGGATTGCCGCCTGCGGAGGATAATGAAGAGGGTCTGCCCTTCGTTTTTGTTGCAGATGAGGCTTTCGCCTTGGGTCCTCACCTCATGAGGCCATTTCCCCAACGCGCCCTCACCCCTGAAGGAGGTGTTTAATTACAGGCTGGCAGAGCAGATGGCAGACGTGTGGTGGAAAATGCCTTTGGCATCATGGCCAGCCGTTTCCGGCTATTTCTTACTGCCATAAACATGGCCGAATACAAGTTGAATTTATATAATTACATGCTGCTGCATTTTACACAACTATTTAAAAAAACATTCTTCTTCTTACCTAACCCTTTTGCCTGATGACCCTGTTGACATTCCAGAGGCAGCTCGTGACGCTGCCCATCCCAATTGGGCCCCCGAAACGCACGTGCTGTGCGTCAGGCATATGTGGACTACTTTATGGGTAGGGGGCCATTCCAATGCCAGATCTTGGCTGAATAATTAAATTTATTTTTTGCCTGAAAACAGTCTTTTTCTTTGTTCTTTAATTAATTTATAAGGTTTGTGTTTTTATTTATCTCCTAGGTCAGTGATGGCGACCTTGTCACCCCAGATGTTTTGGAACTACATTTCCCATGATGCTCATGCATTCTGCAGGTATAGTGGAGCATCAAGGGAAATGTAGTTTCAAAACATCTGGAGTGCCAAGGTTCGCCATCACGGTCCTAGGTTATCATAGTGCCATGTGTTTGTGATGGACTGAAATAACTATACCCTCATTGTTTAATGTTCTCAGCATTACATTTTTTTTAGGTATTTTCTAGGGTTTTGTCCCGATACCACTTTTTTTAGGACCGAGTACAAGTACGGATACCTTTTTTTCAAGTAGTCGCCGATCCCGAATACCGATACTTTTTTTTTAAATGTGTCCCAAATGCAGCCATGTCCCCCACATATGCAGCCATGTATGTCCCCCATATTGCAGCGATGCGTCCCTCATACTTTTTAGATATGCTGATGCCGCCTCTGCCGCATACCGCCGTATCCCCCTGCACAAATCGCGTAGCGCAGGGGTCTCCAAACTATGGCCCTCCAGTTGTTCAGGAACTACAATTCCATAATGCTTAGTCATGTCTGTGAATGTCAGAGTTTTACAATGCCTCATGGGAAATGTAGTTCCGAAACAGCTGGAGGGCCGTAGTTTGGAGATCCTTGGCGTAGCGCATTACAAGCTTTCATTCTAAAAAACTTGTAAATGGCCGCGCTTCGTGTTTTAAAACTCCCCTTCTCCGGATGGAGGGATCCTTCCAATCCGGAGAGGGGGAGTGTCAATACACGGCCATTTACAAGTATTCAGAATGAATGCTTGTAATGTAAGCTATGCGATTGTGCAGGGGGATAAGGCGGTATGCGGCGGCGTCAGCATATCTAAAAAGGTATGAGGGACGCATCGCTGCAATATGGGGGGGGAAGTATTCTATTTAGGTATCGGGGGGTATTTGCGGGAGTACAAGTACTCCCGCAAATACTCGGCATCGGTATGGGACAACCCTAGTATTTTCTATTAATCATTGAGCTTAAATAACAAGACACATATTTTACTGTAAATTTTTTATTTTTTGCATCTTGAAAAACATAACTTTTTGACATAAAATTTTTTAAAAACATTATTTTTTTAGTTACAAAACAAATATATATTTTTTGTTTTTGTTTTTTTTTTATAACATTCCAAAAATAAAATCACTTTTTTTTTTTTTTTTTACATTATTCAAAAAATAAATCACTTTTTTTTATATATTTATTTTTTTACATTATTCAAAATCTAAAATCACATTTTTTTTTTTTTCATTATTCAAAAAATAAAATCACTTTTTTTTTTTTACATTCAAAAACTAAAATCACTTTTTTTTTTTTTTTTTTTTTTTTTAAATTATTAAAAAAATAAAATAAAATTTTTTTTTTTTTTTATAAACCAAACTTTTTTCTATTACAAAATAAACACTAAATAAATCAAAACCTACCCAAATAATCTATTAAATTTTTAATTTGTGTCTCCAGCCCTTTTGATTTTTCTACCACTTCTCGTGCAGTGTCCTGGATGTCCTCTAGTTGTTCCCTGAAGGACCATATTTCGGACAGCACAAATTTGGCAGTATCCCTGTCCATTGTCGCTGCACGACTTGCTCCTGAAATGTGGGAACAAAAAGGTATTAAAATTCGGGAAAAACCTACATGTAGATCATGGGTCTTCAAACTACGGCCCTCCAGTTGTTCAGGAACTACAATTCCCATCATGCCTAGTCATGTCTGTGAATGTCAGTGTGTTACAATGAATGCCTCATGGGATGTGTAGTTCCACAACAGCTGGAGGGGCCGTAGTTTGAGGATCCCTGATCTAGATTACCTGGGTATGAGTGTTGTGTAGGAAATTTACTGGATGTGGGTGGCAGCGTCATCATCCCTCGGGGGTGGGGCTTCGGAAGTTCCAACCTGCCTTGCTGCTTCACTGCGCCCTACGAGATTGAAGATAGGGAAAAAAGAAAGGGTAAAGATTATAAAGAGATATGAGTGAGAACTAAAAATACAAGTTACAGAGTATATAAACATGTGCAGAATCCACTGCTGAGGCAGACTCTCCTTTTTCTGTTTATTGGTCATATTTACTAAGCTTTTCACATCGACTTTAATTTAGGTACAAATCTACATTACAAAAGATCACAAGTGAAGTCACATTACAACAAAAATGGCAAGATTCCTGTTTGGGGACACATGAATTGGTCGTAGGAGTCGTCGTTTGTTCAAATAATAACAAATACAAAGACGTTTTTTGGGAATGATATAGTGTTTTACACTCCTTTTTGTCCCATGCGAACTAGGCGCATGATGATATTTAGCACGAAGATTGTCGTTTAGTAGGTCGAAAAACAACGTATAAACGACGACTTCTCCGACCACTTTTTGTGCCCACAAACAGATACAGTACAACCTGAAATTAAAATCACATGGCACAATTAACAAACACCACAAATGTGTCAAAAAATAAAAAAAACTTACTTTTTCCCCGAATCAGCCTCTTGATATGCTGGAGTTGTTCAGGCTCTCTGTTTTTGAGGTCTGACCACCTCTTTCTCAATTGTTCTCGAGTCCTGCGTTGGCCAAATTTTGATGCAGCCTCCTGATCACCTTCTCCATGATGTCGGCCTTCACCCTGTTTGGATGCAGGTAAGGGCCATGCTTCCCGTCATAATCCTCCCTTTGTAAGATGGTGACCATCTCCACCATCTCTTGGAAGGCCATGTTGAGGCCTTGTACCTCCGCCGGGATCGTCCGGTTGGCTGGCCTGGCCTGCCTGATGGCTTGAGCTTGCCATGTTTCTCTCCATCTTGTTCTTGCCTAAAACACACCCCACAAAGAAAGATCGAGAAAGGGGCGTGGAAAAAGACGAGACCGAACGTCAGGGCGGGATCTCGTGCATCGCGTCACACGTTCGCGCCGTTTAAAGGGATCCACGCCATTGCAAGCGCCGTTCAAACCTGCGGAACAAGGCGGAAGAGACGATCGGATCATAAAGACGGTATGTATCTGGATTATGGACATTACAAATATTAGGGAACAGTGGATTATTGTGTGGGCTAGAAGATATGGGGGGTTCATTGCAAGCGCCGTTCACAACCTGCGGAAACAAGGCGGAAGAGACGATCGGATCATAAGACGGTATGTATCTGGATTATGGACATTACAAATATTAGGGAACAGTGGATGATTGTGTGGGCTAGAAGATATGGGGGGTGATTTACTTAAAGGAAAAGACACTTTGCACTACAAGTGCACTTGTAAATGCAGTCGCTGGACATCTTGAGGAGGACATGCAAGGATAAATTTAGAAATAGCATTTTAGCATGCACATCATTGTCTGATACAATCAGCAGAGCTTCCCCTCATTTCTGATCTACCCCTCTCAGATTTATACAACGATTGCACTTCCAAGTGCACTTTCAGTGCAATTGAAGTGCAGAGTGTATTTTCCTTTCATAATAACCCCCATGGTGTTTAAAAGCTAATTAGTAGTAGTGGCTTGACTGACACTAGGCTTTGTTTTTTGTTTTGTACATGCAGAACTAATGGAGGCCTTTAAGGATCCGGAATTTCTGACAGAATTTATCCAGAGATGGAAGGAACATCAGTTCTCTGGCAATCCAAAAGCAAAAATTAATAAAAAACAAGATGCCCGGAAGAAAGCAAAGGAGGCCCTGCTTGAATATGTAAAAACAAGGGTCCCACGCTACATTGGAGACTGTTAAGGCTAAAATCAATTCGCTTTGGGGCACCTACAGGACCCAACGGTCACAAAGTCCTGGCCTCGATGAGATCTGGGGCTGCAGCTGACAGCGTCTACAAGCCTAACCTGTGGTACTATAGTCAGATGCAGTTCCTGGATGATCACATAGAGTCCAGGCCATCCATGTCTACCCTTCCCCCAAGGAGACAGTCCAGTGTTCCCTGCAGTCAGCCTCCAGTGTTCCCTGCAGTCAGCCCTCCAGTGTTCCCTGCAGGCAAGAGCAGGCAAGCTCAGAGGAAGAGCCTGAGCTTCATGGAGGAGGCAGATTGTGACCCATGGAGCCAGGTATTGCATTTTCAGATTCATTTTTGTAATGCAAAGTTAATAATGATGAGTAATTTATGTTACAAGTGATTGAAATTATATAAATGTTTGGCCAAAAAATTTGGAACATATCACTAAGCAATAGTGGCAAAACAGAATGGGGACAAGATACATAAATGCAGAGGTCATAATGAATGTGTGTCATTTTCTTGTACGCCATTAGGTACACATACAGTGGCCGCAGATGTTAAACACCCTTTTTAGCCATTAACATTTTGTCCACCCTAAAGTAAAAAAACGGTTGGGTAAAGGCCCCCTACTTTGGAATTTCAGTCAACATCAACCCCCCCGCCCCCCCAGCTCCAGGGGGCACATATCTAAAGCTGTGTAAGGGGCCACAGAATTAGGGATGGAGGGCCTGTGATAAATATATTTTAGCATTCAATTATGATATGTCATTAAGTTAGAATGTGTGTGATGAAATGAAGCCAAAAAATAAAATATGTCCCTTTTTTATTATACACAGGCAGAGCAAAGCCAGGAGGAGGCAGGCCCCACAGGGAGCCAGGGGGAGGCAGGCCACGCAGGGAGCCAGGGGGAGGCAGGCCACGCAGGGAGCCAGGGGGAGGCAGGCCACGCAGGGAGCCAGGGGGAGGCAGGCCCCACTGGGAGCCAGGAGGAGGCAGGCCCCAGTGGGAGACAGGAGTCACGCCAGCGTGATTGTATCTCCCAAATCCCTCCTATCCGGAACCCAGCAAAAAGGGCCAGAAGCTCATGCAGATGGAGGAGGAGACCCAGGCCATGCTCCGTGAAGCAACTTTGGCCATCAGAGAGCAGCCCAGTGAGGAAGAGGGATTCGCAGCGCTGATCGCTGCCAAGCTTAAAAATCTAGAGCTGGGCCAGCGTGTGTGCGCTGCGAATCCCTTATGTTCCAGATCATGAGCATGGCCACACTGGGACAGCTCAATGACGATATTGGCATTGGGCTGATTCGCACTCCTGTCCTTACTGCGCTTCCTGGTCCTGCTCCATCTCCAGCCCCTGCTCCTGCTCCATCTCCAGCCCCTGCTCCTGCTCCTTCTCCTGCTCCTCCTCTTCCTGAGCCTGCTCTGGCTCCTGGCACGTCGGCTCCAGAAACACAGCCCCTGAGGACTCGGCTGCAGGGAAGGCTGCAGGGAAGGCTGCAGGGAAGACTGCAGGGAAGGCTGCAGGGAAGGCTGCAGGGAAGAAGAAGAAGTGAGGAGATGATGCCCCGAAGCGAATTTTTTTTTGGCCTTCACAGCCTTCATTGTTTTCTTGGTGGACCCTTGTGTTTACAACTTCAAGCAGGGTCTCCTTTGTTTTTATCCAGGCTTCTTTGTTTTTATTTGGTTTTGCTTTTGGATTGCCAGATGGTTGTACTTTTTATTTATTTACCTTTTTAACCTGAATAAAGGTATATTTTGGTTGGTTTGCAAATTTTGACCATGTGTATTTTTTTACAAACAAATATAGAGATTGTTATAGTGAGTAGGCAGACACATTTTAAAAATTAAAACGACATTAAACAAGGAACAACAACCTCCTTGTGGGTAAATGAAACCACAAAAAATAAGCTGCTGTGGTCACTTCACACCCTCCAAAATCCTTAAAAAAAAATTTTAGTTCAAAACATCTGTTAAAAGATATTACCCCAAAAAATTACGTGTCCCAAAACAAAAAATAAATAAAAAAAAGGGCCCAAAAAATATAATAAAGTCAAAAGGTTGACAGAAATATGTCAAACAAGATGAGCCACAACAAACTAGGAGTTTAGGGTAGCTTGGAAATGGTTTAAAAAGCATTGTGGCAAATACAGCGCATTGTTTTTCTTCATTAGATTTAAAATAACGAATGTGCTTAATCCATTCTAAACAGTAGTTTTACCAGAACGAGCTCTCCCATCTCAGAAATTGCTTCTGAGCTACGCGCGGGTTTAAAACGTCATTTTCTATGTCGTTTTGCCCACACACCGATCATTTTTTTATGACACAAAAAACGACGTTTTGAAAAACGACACAAAAAATTCAAGCATGTTGGATTTTTTTTTTGGTCGTTTTTTTAAGACAAAAAACGACGTTTTGCCCACACACGATCAATTTAAATGACGTTTTAAAAAACGTCGTTTTTTTCATCGCAAAAACGACCGTGTGTACGCGGCATTAGGCTGGCCATACATGATTTTCTGTGCAATTTTCTTTAGATTTACCTTCAACTATGTAGTGCAAGGCCTGCCTGATTGCATACAATTGAAAGTGTTTAGTTTGACCTCATATATGGTTTTTGGTAAATCTAAAAGAAAATTGTACAAGAAAATTGAACATGTATGGCCAGCTCAGTGACTGAAAGCAGCTTCTCTTTTGTGCAGAGTAGTGAGTACACTTGTATAGTAAAGCCTAATAAACTTTTCTGTGGATTTTCATCTGAGGGGAGATCAGTTGGCCAGACTTCTGAACCCAAAAATGGTTTTCTGATGCAGTTTAAAAACAAACGAATTTTCTGAGAACGATCGGAAAACGATCGTTTTTATGTGTGTTGTTAAAATAGTCTGACCAAGTGTATGGGGCTTAACAATAGTATTGTAACTCTCTGGCCATTCAAAAAAAAACATAAACAAAAGATTTGCATTTGAACCTGTTTCTTTTGTTATTTTCGTATGTTGATATGACACCTATAACAGAAAAGGAATTCATTCAATATACATAATGAAATTCTTTTGTTATAGATGTCATTGAACAATGAACATACAACTGACACTAACAAAAGAAAAGCATTCAAGATACACAGAATGCAAATTGACGAAAATTAACGATAATTATTGTCTAACAAGAAACGAACATGAATTAAACAGAATAACGAATCATCCCGCATGTACGAAAATAAAACGGTAACGGAAATACGAAACGATCGGAATATGAAAAAATCGCGTCGTACGACAAACGAACGGAAACGAACGGGAAAACGGGCGTCTTACGAAAAACGAACGGAAACGAACAGACGGGACCATACGAAACGGAACAAAAAAAAACGAAAATTTTTTCTGTGCACATGTCTAAAGGATAATCTCCGCTGTACAATATCCGTAATTACATCTTCCTCGCTGACAGGTGCTAGAGGCTCCGCTCCTTCCATGGATCCATCCATTTGGTCCAGCTCCAGCAGGTCAGCTATGAGCTCCCTCCGTGGTCTGTTACTGGCACTCCTACCACGACTCTCCAATAAATCTTTTAGTGTGGATCTTTTCAGCCTGGCGTACTGGGACTCCATTCAGAACTTGCTCCTTGGATAAAAGGACCATCCCACCGCTGCCAACCAATGTAACGGCTACCCAAGTAGTGAGAGGGCATCAGCCGTTGGGGAACGTCCTTTTCCCTGGCAAGTTGCTATGCAAGTAGGTCCAGTATAAGCTCATCCACGAGATCCAGAGGGAGAGTCAGGTCCAGTTGTAAAACGAACAGAATAATATTCCCATAGCATGCCCTTTTCAAGAACGAGACATGACTACGTTTTGAAGGGTCAAACATCAACAGCTTTAATGGACCTCTCATGGTTTATATCTAGTTACAAGCTTGTGAGTACTCAAGGAACAATGGAACTCTCCGCCCCCTCCCTCCACAGGGGGGCCCAAGGCAGACACCTGTCACCAGGTCAAAGAAGACACATTTCTTTCTCACATAGACTTCAATCAACCCCCAGAACAATACTCAATCACTTAAGGATAAACACAGGTCTTTCACACACACAATAGATCAATTAACCTTTGGGGATAGACAGGTGCATGAATATTATAGATGGACAGGCAGAATACATAGTTCCGTTACAGTCCTCTTTCTGAGATTATCAGCAGCCAAAAACTGCTCTATCACTCATACGCAGACGACACGCAACTGTATTTCCGCATTTGCAATAAAAAGGATCACCGCCTCAATCTAGAGACATGCCTCTCTTTGATAGAGGACTGGATGACAAAGAGTTATCTTTTTTTTTGTATAATCTTTATTTTATTTTCGAAAAAACAAAAAACAAAACAAGATAAGACAAAAATAAGCATAGGCAAAGTGGCTTCACAACAAAGCCTCAACAATCGGGGTTGTAGGGGGGGAGGAGGGTGGGGGGAAGGGGCCTGAGGGAGAACAGAAGGAAATCGTAGATGGGGGAAGGAAAAGGGCACGGGGGGGGAAGGGCAACAGTACAGTTTTAGCATAGTCTAAGCATATTCAACTATTATATTTTGCCAGGGAGAACCGCTATCCGCATCGTACAGGCATCAAAGCACTCCGTCCGACGTAGCCTGACTCGGACGTTCAGTCCACTTAGCCAGGCTTCCCCCAGAACTGGAGGAGGGCGAAGCAGGCAGCTGCAACACTCAAAAAGGCAAAAGAAAAAGTGGCAGATGCGGTGCCCCCCGTGAATTGAGCATAGTGATGCATCTGGAGTACCCAGTACGGATGGTAACCCAAGTACCGTCCAGGGAGCCCAAAAAAAACAAAGAGTTATCTTAAACTCAACGGAGCGAAAACAGAACTTCTCCTGTTTCATGCCAAGCAAAGGAATCAACCTGCAACAACCTGGACACCCCCGCCCATTTTGGGCAAAATCATCACCCCTAGCGCCAAAGTCAAAAGTCTCGGGGTCATCTTTGACTCCTACATGACAATGGACGCACAAATAGTGTCAGTAGTCAGCGGATCCCACCATCTGTTGCACCTACTACGTAGACTTACCCCGTTCATCCCCAAAGAAGATTTAGCGGTCGTGGTGGGAGCAATTGTTAACTCCAGACTGGATTATGCAAATGCCCTTTACCTCGGACTCCCCAAATACCAAATCGCTCGTCTGCAAGTCGTTCAGAACACGGCGGCCAGACTTGTGACAGGGAAAAAACCCTGGGAATCAGTCTCACCTTCACTGAGAGCCCTTCACTGGCTACCAGTTAAAGACAGGATTGCTTTTAAAGCACTCTGTCTAACCCATAGATGTGTCCATGGGAATGCCCCCCAATATCTATGCGAAAAAATAAAAGCTCACAACCCCAATCGCGTTCTGCGATCCACCAATCAAAACCTACTACAGATCCCGAAAGCCAACTACAAGTAGACATGTGCAAAAGGAAAAAATTTGTTTTGTTTCGTTTTTATTCGTTATTTAATTAATTTCGTTAAGTTAAATTCGTTAAATTTGTTAAATTCGTTTTCGGAATTCGATCGTTTTCAACCGAATTTGAAAAACTGTCGAATTCTAAGGCCTCGTACACACGAGGGGATATGTCCGCTGAAAACGGTCCGATGGACCGTTTCAGCAGACATCTCCGCTCGTGTGTATGGGCTAGCGGACGGATTTCTCCACCCGACAGATTTCAAAGCATGCTTTGAAATCTATCCGGTGGGAATCTGTCCGCCCGACATGTCTGCTGGTTAGTACACTTACCAGCAGACAAAGGGATTTTTAAATACAGCTTACCTGTAAAATCCTTTTCTTGGAGTACATCACGGGACACAGAGCGGCATATTCATTACTATATGGGTTATATGGAGTACCTTCAGGTGTGGACACTGGCAATCTCAAACAGGAAGTCCCCTCCCTATATAAACCCCTCCCCTAGAGGGAGTCCCTCAGTTTTGTAGCAAGCAGTATGCCTCCCAAAATGGTCACCCAAAAGAGGGGTGGGAGCTCTGTGTCCCGTGATGTACTCCAAGAAAAGGATTTTACAGGTAAGCTGTATTTAAAAATCCCTTTTTCTTTCTCGTACATCACGGGACACAGAGCGGCATATTCATTACTATATGGGATGTCCGAAAGCAATGCTTTAATGAGGGGAGGGAGACATCTTCCAAAGAAGGATTTAATTTTAGAGGTATACTCAGATACTAGTAAATCCAACTTAAACGAGAAATGTGAATCTCAAATCAAATCAAGGGAGCCCCCTCAGATCCTGAGGAGCTTGAACCGCGGCCTGTAGTACTGACTGCCCAAAGGCTGTATCCGCATTCCTTCTTACGTCCAATTGATAAAATTTTGTAAAACGTGTGGACTGATGACCACGTTGCTGCCTTGCATATTCGAGCCATAGAGATCTGATGATGTGCTGCCCAGGAGGTGCCCCTGGCCCTGGTAGAATGGGCCCTTTTACCGACAAAGGAGGAGGCAACCTCTTCAAACCGCAGGCCCGAACAATTAATTGTTTAATCCATCTTGCGATGGTGGATCAAGCAGCTGCCTGACCCATCTTGGGTCCTTCCGGTAAAACGAACACCACATCTGTTTCCGAACCTTCTCTGTAGTTTTAAGATAGGCCTTTATGGCCCTGACAATATCCAACGTATGCAGCAACCCCTCCTTTCTAGAGGTGGGTTTTGGAAGAAGGATGGAAGTACCACATCCTGGTTCAGGTGGAAACTGGATATAACCTTTGGTAGAAAGGAAGGATGAGGACGGAACCCCGCCCTATCCTTATGCAAAATGAGATATGGTTCCTTACAAGATAAGGCTGCCAATTCCGATACTCTCCTGGCCGAGACTATGGTGATCAGAAATACCGACTTTCTAGTCAGTAAAATCAAGGTACCTCAGCCAACGGCTCAAGGGGTTGTTTCTGTAGGGATGACAGAACAAGATTTAAGTCCCATAGACAAAGTGGTGACTTGACAGGAGGATTAATACGCAAGACCCCCTGTAAGAAGGTCTTTACCAGCGAGTGGGTGGCCAGCGGCCTCTGAAACCACACTGACAGAGCTGAGATCTGTCCCTTGATTGTGCTTAGTGCCAGGCCTTTATCCACTCCTAGCTGGAGAAACTTAACACCCTGTCAATAGTATATTTACGGGAATTCCATCTTTTGGATTCACACCAGCCTACGTAGTTCCTCCACACCCTGTAATAAATCACCCTGGAGGACCGGCTTTCTAGCCCTAATCAGGGTAGGAATTACCTGCCTAGACCTCTACCCCTGAGAATCAGGGATTCAGCCTCCAGGCCGTCAAATTTAGACGCTGTAATGTAGGGTGGAGGATCGGGCCTTGTGAGAGTAGGTCTGGTTGTAGAGGAAGAGTCCAAGGGTCTCCCACTGCCATCTTCAGGACTAGTGAGTACCAAGTCCTCCGGGGCCAAGCCGGAGCTACTAGAATGACTGGCTTGTGCTCCACTCTGATCTTGCGCAACAGGCGAGGAAGTAACTGTAGCGGAGGGAATGCATATAGAAGTTTGAATTGATGCCAAGAGCAAACCAACGCATCGGTTCCGCAGGCCATAGGATCCCTCGCTCGAGACACGAACCTGTCTAGTTTCTTGTTGAACCTGGATGCCATTATATCTACGTCCGGCATTCCCCACCACTGGCAGATTGTCTGAAAGACCTGGGGATGCCGAGACCACTCCCCTGGCAACCGACTCTGGCGACTTTAAGAAGTATGCCTGCAGGTTGTCTACTCCGGGAATGAATATCGCCGAAATGCAGGGTACATGAACCTCTGCCCACTGAAAAATCAAGCTCTTGAGCGGCCTGACTCCTGGTTCCCCCTTGGTGGTTTATGTATGCCACCGCCGTGGCATTGTCTGACTGGATTCTCACCGGGAACCCCTTTAATCTGGAGGTCCATGCCAGAAGGGCTAGGCGAGCAGCTCTGATCTCCAGATATTGATGGGGAGCTGCCTCTCTGCTTTCACCCCAGTTCCCTGGCGAGAGGACCCCTCGAAGACCGCCCCCCCCAGCCTGCCAGGCTGGCGTCTGTGGTAACTACCTTCCAGACAACAGGGCTGAAGGATTTTTCCCTTTAGAAGATTCTGGGGGTTCAACCACCAGGCCAGGCTTTGTCGGACCCTTGATGATAGCGTCAAAGGGGACTCTAAGGCATGTGCCCTCTTGCCCCAGGCTGCTAGAATGGCTGCCTGTAGGACGCGAGTGTGGATCTGAGCGTATGGTACTGCCTCGAACGTGGCCACTAGCTTGCCTAGTAATCGCATACACAGGCGAATAGTTGGTTTTTTCTTGTTTAGAACCAACTGAACCAATCCCTTGATAGCCTCGATCTTTACCAGGGGCAGGACCACTCTTTGCTGTTCTGTGTCTAACCTCATGCGAGGTATTCCAACTGCTTTGTAGGCTGGAACGCTGACTTTCCCGGTTTTAGGACCCTGCTGAATTCTTCGAGGTACCGAACCGTGAGGTTTACTGCCTTTTGCAGACCGGTCGTGAGTGATCTATGATTAAAAGGGTCGTCCAAGTATGCTAGGACTGTGACCCCTTGGATCCTTAAATTGGCCAGAACTGGGGCTAGGATCTTCGTGAATACCGGGGGGCCGTGGCCAGCCCGAAGGGGAGCGCCCTGCTGCCCCACCGCGAAGCGTAAAAGTCTTTGATGCGACTGAAAGATTGGTACATGAAGGTAAGCATCCTTTACGTCTATGGAGGCCAGAAAATCGTCCCTCTGAAGCGCGGCGGCTGCTGACCGGATGGATTCCATCCGGAAGGAACGAACCCTTAGGTAACCGTTTAACCTCTTTAGGTCCAAGATTGGCCTGACATCGCCGTTGGGCTTTGGTATGACAAAGAGATTGGAATAGAAACCTAGCCCTTGCTCTTGGGCTGGCACCTCTATTATTACGTCCTGGCAAAGCAGGTGATCCAAAGCTGCCAGCAATGAGGCCTTCCTTGCTGGATCCTTTGGTAGCCTTGATTCTTGAAAATGAGGCGGAGGACACCTTAGAAACTCCAGTCTGTAGTCTGTGGTTACAGATGCCCGGACCCATTTGTCGGGGATCTTGGCTTCCAAACTTCTGAGAAGAAACGAAGCCTTCCCCCACCCGCGAGAGTGGGGGCGCCCCTTCATAAGGCAGACTTAGGGGCTGTCTTTGTCGGCTTGCGATACCATGGCCTCTTACCCCCAGGGGCCTGTCCCTGCGATCTACTGTTAACGTTGGATCGTGCAGGCGGCCGTCGATACTGCCTGGAATTTGAGGGCCCCCGAGACAGGAAAGAGCGGCCTTCTAAATGTAGGACCCCGGAATGTCTTTTTGACCGGTAAAAGGGTACTCTTGCCACTTGAAATAGTCTGAATATATTTATCCAGATCCTCTCCGAAGAGTCGTCCTCCATGGAAGGGAAACCCTGCCAGAAGCTTTTTGCATGGGGGCTCCGCCGCCCAGTTCTTCAACCATAAGAGCCTTCTCATGTGCACCAAAAATAGTGATAAACGAGAGGCCTGCTGGATGGAATCCTTTATAGCATCTACCGCAAACCACAGAGCTCTGGGAATGTCAGAAAACTCTTCTGCTTGTTGGGTAGGCATGTCCTTTAACATTTCCCTTTGTCTGGTCTTTTAACGCCTGACAAACACCAATCGCAGCCACCGCTGGCTGCACCACTGCTCCTGCCGTAGCAAAGGATGCTTTTAAAAGTGTCTCTAACCTTTTATCAACCGGATCTTTAAACATATGTATGTTTTCCACCGGGCAAGTTAGTGATTTATTCACACATGAGATGGCTGCATCCACTACTGGGAGCCTCCACCTCTTGGAGAATTTTTCCTCCATGGGGTAAATGACCGCAAATCTTTTCGGTGGCAGAAAAATCCTGTCCGGCCGTACCCAATCCCGAAAGATCAATTCCTCCAAAAGAGGATGGACTGGAAAAACTGCGTTGCTTAACGGAGCTTTCAAAGAGCCCAGAGAGGATACCGGAGGAACCTGAGGCTCTGGCAATGGTAAACTAAATGCCGAGCGGACCATGTCCGTCAAAGACTGTACCCACAGTCTTTCTGTCTGGGAGTCTGAAAATGGTTCCTCCGAGGCAGACCCCTCAATCCCTGAACCCTCTTGGTTCAGGTCTAGTTGATCCTCCTGTGATTCCAATTCCTCCAGAGAGAGAATCTCAGCATCTGAGGATACACCTCTTGGTGATGGGGATCTAACCCGTTTCTTACCAGGAATAGCTCTAGCGATCAATGCTGCTATTCTCTCTTCTAGCCCCCCTAGGGATACGGCTAGCATTTCCTCTGTGATAAACACAGGGCTGGGCTGATCTGGGCCAGCCTCCGCACCAGATCCCCCTAATGGCTCATCCAAGGCGCTTTTTTATGTTAATAAGTTGCGGGGAGAAAGTATTGGCATATCATCAGAATCAGAAAGGGACCCTTTTGTTTTTTGGTCTTTTTGTACCCTTTGACCCCGAACCTTTGGAAGCCATAATACAAAATCGAGGGACTCCGCCCACACAACAGACTGTAGTGGGCAGGAGTACAAAACCAGAGTTTAGGGGACAATAGATCACTAATGCCCAAAAACTGATGGGATCCCGTATGCTTTTTTTTTTTTTTTTTAAATATATATTATATATTTTCTTTTTACAACATACAGTGACCCCAAACTTAGTTTGCCAGCCTCCAACCTGCTGCAAAAAGGGGATTTTTTGGCTTAACAAAAAAGGCATTGGAACAAAGTCCAGCATGTACTACCCCTCTTCCGCCACCGGGAGTCACTGTTCTGCCGCTCTGCGTCCTCTCCTTCTGAAAATCAGCCTCAGACTGAGCACTGACAATGCCTGCTGTCTATAACAGCACAAAGGCGCGCCTCCTGTATGACGCCGCAGGCACCCCCCCCCGCCCTCCTGTCTGAACGGCGCGAAAAAAGTCTATAAGACGTGCGCAGCGCAGCGGCGTATGCCGGAAACAGGAGGAACATGGAGGAGCCGCGCTGCTGGAGATCCAGGAACGCAGAAACAGGCGGCAGATTCAAACCCCCGGCCAGGTAGGACTCTCCAAAGGCCCCTAGGGATCCTTACTAGCCCTAGGAAGAAAACAGCAGGTTTAGCTAGCAACACATTTTTAGACAGGGGAACCTAGTGATGGGGGAGAAAGGGTGTCATCCTGTCTCTCTCAGACATAGTGAACAAGGTTGCCCATGCAGAGCATACTTAGGCTATCCCCCCTTTTAGGTTACCCCGGAGAGCCTGCTGTCGAACCAAGTCCCGCAGGCTCCCCTTACCTGCTCCATGCAGCAGGATGTTTGTCCAGCAAACTGATCCAATCTTCTCCCATCTCCGTGGGTAGCGTAGTAGACCTTCAGGCCCTGGGGTCCTATGAAGGTACCCACTGTCCTGGACCTATATAGCACCCTGGCAAGCAGGAACTTATGGTTTTTACAAACTCCAAGTCCTGGGCCCAGGGTCCAGCCCTCCAAAGAGGAGCATTATAGGCAAAACCCCACGGCTTGGGGCCCGGGTACTGTCCACTTTGGCACTGAGGCTCCTTGGACAGATCCGGTTAGCCCGCCCTTAATCCCAAGGATGTGGAGCAAAGCTATTCCGTGACCAACACCTAAGACACTGGCGAAAAAAAACTGAGGGACTCCCTCTAGGGGAGGGGGTTATATAGGGAGGGAGGGGACTTCCTGTTTGAGATTGCCAGTGTCCACACCTGAAGGTACTCCATATAACCCATATAGTAATGAATATGCCGCTCTGTGTCCCGTGATGTACGAGAAAGAAATGTCATCCCCCACCGCCGCCGCGCCGCCGCCGAATGTATTCGGCGCATGCGCGGAAGTGTTTTACTTCCTGGTGCGGTGACGTAGCGGTGACGTAGCGGCGTCAACGTCACCGCCGCGTCACCGCGCCGTCCGGCGGCGGGGAATTTGATCCGATGGTGTGTACACGCCATCGGATCAAACTCCCGATCGGACATATCCGATGGAAATGGTCCGCGGACCGTTTTCATCGGATAAGTCCGATGGTGTGTACGAGGCCTAAAAGATTTCTACTGGATTCGATAATATTTCTACCGGATTCGAATTCGATCATATTTTGATATATGATATTTCAACAGAATTCAACAATATTTCATCCGTTATCGTTAATATTTCAAACAAATTCGATGTTTTTTCCGAATTTGAAATTATTTCAACCGAATTTGAAATTATTTCTACTGGATTTGAAATTATTTCTACCGGATTGGAAATTATTTCTACCGGATTGGAAATTATTTCAACCGAATTGGAAATTTTTTCACATGAATTGGAAATTATTTCAACCGGATTGGAAATTATTTCAACCGGATTGGAAATTATTTCAACCGGATTGGAAATTATTTCAACCAGATTGGAAATTATTTTAACCGAATTGAAAAAAATTTCAAACGGATTTGAAATTATTTCAACCGGATTGGAAATTATTTCTACTGGATTTGAAATTATTTCCACCGGATTGGAAATCATTTCAACCGAATTTGAAATTATTTCTACCGGATTGGAAATTATTTCAACCGCTTTGGAAATTATTTTAACCAAATTTGAAATTATTTCAACCGGATTTGATTGTATGTATTTGTATTTGATTACATTCTATTAAATTCTATTCTGTTCTTAACTATTCTTTGATTTTCATTCTATTGTTTTATTATTTTATATTCTATTTTATTGTATTCTTTTTTAGAAATCGATTTATATTTTTTTGATTTTGATTCAAACTTGCTTTCAATTTTCATTCAAATTTGTTTTCGATTCAAATTTTTTTCGAATTAGATTCAAATAGAATTTTTTCCGAATTCAAATAGAATTCTTTTCGAATTCGATTCGAATTCGTTTCGAATTATTTTCGAATTCGAATTTCGTTCGCGTTTTTTCGAATTTCTTTAAATTCGTTAATTTTGTAATTCGGAAATTCGGATGCATCCGAATTTCCGAATAATAAAAATGTGTCTGAATTCGAAACAAAACGAAATGCACATGTCTAACTACAAGTCCAAAGGAGAAAGAAGATTCGCCGTCCAAGGTCCCAGACTATGGAACGCTTTACCAACCAGCATTCGGTTGGAGGAGAATCACTTAGCCTTCAGGAGAAAGATCAAGACTCATCTCTTTTGATATCAAAGGAGACAGGAACAACAAGCGCCCAGAGGCGATTCAGTTCGCATGTGCCGCGCTATATACATTTTTTCATTCAATATTATCGCTTGCACAGTGCTCCTTGGGATGTTTAAAGCTTGGGAAATCTTTTTGTATCCAAATCCGGCTTTAAACTTGGTGGATTCTATTTATCATCATTAGTCATTTAGGTCAACATTGGATCATTCAGAGATCCTCACTGAACTTCTGGACAGAGTTTGCTGCACTAAAAGTAAAGGGGCTGAATAATTTTGCACGCCCAATTTTTCAGTTTTTTATTTGTTAAAAAGTTTGAAATATCCAATAAACTTTGTTTCACTTCATGGATTGTGTCTCACTTGTTGTTGATTCTTCACAAAAAATTACAGTTTTATATCTTTATGTTTAAAGCCTGAAATGTGGCAAAAGGTCACAAAGTTCAAGGGGGGCGAATACTTTCGCAAGGCACTGTATATGCCAAAGCATGGGGGCATCCTCCCGCAAAAAAGTTATGCTGCGTACACCCGGTCGGACTTTTCCACGGGCCAGCCTCTGTAGGAATTATGACTGTATGTACGCGGCATTAGGAGCAAAATCCCTCCTCCGCCCCTAATGCCCCTATGCTCCTACAGCACTGGAGTCACAGCTTTATATATCGTGGGAGCAAACGCTGTTGCTGTCAAGATAAATAAGTCCGCGCAACAGCTGAATGACGTATCTGAAAACAGTAAAGTAAATTACATACCTGAAAAAAAAGCATGAAAAAACATAACAATAAAACTTTGCAGAATAGAAAACAGTAAAAAAGAGCAGAACAATAGAGAGAGAATAGAGAGGAAGAGAACAATAAAACGACAACTATTTTTTTTTATACATTCCAAAAAAAACTGTTAGCGATCGCAGGAATCAGGCCTGTCTCTGCGAACGCTGCAGTTATGTGTGTTGTGTTTTGGAAGTGACAGTGATTGATCGATACTGCACTTGGGTGGGTTGGGCTGGGCGGAAGGGCAAAACGCAGGTGCTAGCGGGTATGTGGGCTGATTCCGCTAACAATGCGTTTTTGGGTACCCTTAACTGCTGGGTATGCTAGTATAGATCTGAACAGATCAGGTATCGATCCGTTCAGATACTATACCACTAAGGTGGGTGTATGCTTTGCGCGTGGGTGTAAACGTTACTGGCACTAACCTGGGGCGACGCAGACCCTGACTGACGCTAAAATTTAACTGATATCAGTTAAGGTGCCCTGATGCTATAAACAGCAAACTAACCAGCGTCAACTGTAAGGCCAGGTACACACGATCAGACCGGTCCGATGAAACTGGTCCGACGGACCGTTTTCACCGGACCACGCTGAAGTGGTCTGATGTGCGTACACACCATCGGGCCAACAATTCGATCAGACTAGAACGCGGTGACGTAGAACATGACGACGTGCCGAAAAAAACAAAGTTCAATTCTTCCAAGCATGCGTCGACTTGATTCTGAGCATGCGTGGGTTTTTGGTCCGATGCTTTTGTGTACTAACCATCGTTTTTGTCTGTCGGACAGATTTTAAAGCAAGTTTTAAAACTTTGGTCCGTCGGACAACGGTCCGATGGGCCGTACACACCATCGAATTGGTCCGATGAAACTGGTCCGACGGACCGTTTTCATCGGACCATGCTGAAGTGGTCTGATGGTCTGATGTGCGTACACACCATCGGGCCAAAAATTCCATCAGACTAGAACGCGGTGACGTAGAACACGACGACGTGCTGAAAAAACGAAGTTCAATGCTTTCCAAGCATGCGTCGACTTGATTCTGAGCATGCGCGGGTTTTTGGTCCGATGCTTTTGTGTACTAACCATCGTTTTTGTCTGTCGGACAGATTTTAAGCAAGTTTTAAAACTTAGGTCCGACGGACAACGGTCCGATAGGCCGTAGACACCATCGAAGACCAGTTTCATCGGTCTGGTCTGATCGTGTGTACGCGGCCTAACACTTATACGGTGATCACTGGTGAAAGGGTTAACTAGGGGGCAATCAGGGGGTTAAAACCTTTGTTAGCTAATATATGGGGGTACCTGACGCTTCATAAAAACCTGGCGGCGAAACTAAATAACTAACTGGCTAACCAGCGTCACCAGTGACACTTATACAGTGATCACTGGTGAAAGGGTTAACTCTAGGGGCAATCAGGGGGTTAAAACCTTTATTAGAACATTTATGGGGGTACCCAACGCTATAAAAACCTGGCGGCGAACCTCAAAAAATAACTAGCTACCTAGCGGCACCAGCGGCACTAATACAGCGATCAGAAAAACGATCGCTTAGTGACACTGGCAATAGGGGGTGAAAGGGTTAACTCTAGGGGCAATCGGGGGGTTAAAACCTTTATTAGAAAATGTATGGGGGTACTAACGGTATAAAAACCTGGCGGCGAACCTCAAAAAAAAAATAGCTACCTAGCGGCACCAGCGACACTAATACAGCGATTAGAAAAACAATCGCTTAGTGACGCTGGCAATAGGGGGTGAAAGGGTTAACTAGGGGGTGATCAAGGGGTTAAACCTTTATTAAGGGGGGTAGGGGGCTACCCTGAACCTAATGGGGCCTAACACTAACTGCCCTGACACTTTTTACTGTCACAACTAACACTAAATGCAGTGATCAGAAAAAAAATGGTCACTGCAATCAGTGACACTGTGACAGGGGGCGACTGGGGGGGATGTGTGTGCAGTGTGTCAGTGTGCTGTTGTGCAACTCACTTGTGATGTCTACTCTCCTCTCGCCGGACGAAAATACCGGCAGGAGGAGAGATGACATCACTTCCTCTGCCTGTGTTTACAATACACAGGCAGAGGAAGTCCACATGCGGAAGGGAATTGGCTAGGAGCGATCGCAAGGGGGTGGCCAGAAACGAACAGCCCCCCCCCCTTATCCCAGTTCGCTCCTACAGCCACGGCAACCGCTGCATGTACCGGGGGGGTCCCGATCAGACCCCCGTCTAAGCAGGCACGTACAGGTACTTACATGTGCCTGTCCGTGCCATTCTGCCGACGTATATGTACATGCGGCGGTCGTTAAGAAAAGGATGAATGGAAAAATCTACCACGACATTGATAATCATCCTGGTAGATGGCAGTAGATTTTTAAGATGAAACGAGGGTGGTCCTACACTTGCCACTTTCTGGCAACCAGTGCTTAAGCTTATATATAAGCTCACAGACTCAAGATAACCCAGCTGCGGTCCTGCTTAACCTAACCTCACTGTCGATAAAACTTTACCACAAATCCCTTTTTAAACATCTCCAGAATGCAGCACGGGCTTGTATTCCGCCTTTGTGGAAACAACAGTTTGCCCCAACAGTGGCCCAGTGGTTCGCGAGGGTGAAGGATATAGGGCAGATGGAAGAATTGACAGCGACATTGCAGGATAAGTCTGAGGAACACAATTCCAGATGGATACATTGGGACCTCTTCCGCTTTTCGGATGAGTTCCTCCAATATACTTAATTATGATCTTGTAGCGGAGGTTTCCGCTGCCTGTCTGACGCTGCTGATGCCACCCCCTGGGAGGCATCCCCTCCACCTCCTCCCCCCCTTTTTTTCTCTCCCCCCACCCTTTTTATCTTCTTTTTTCTGTTTCTTTTCTAACTCTTTTCAAATCAATAAATGAAAACATGGTTTGTACAGGTTAGCATTTTTTACCCCATTTTGGACTTCCCTCTATGATGTGACGGATTTCGATAGCAATCTAGGGGTCGTCCCCCCCCCCCCGGGCTCGCCCTCGGTGTGACCTGTCTGAGGGGTTTTCTACATGAAGCCAAAAATGTTTTGTAACTGTGATATTTGTTTTGATATTTCATATTATATTATAATATGGAGTAATGGTTGTACTTCAAATGTTTTGTATTGATTGTTCTGAGAAGTTGCCTTTTAATTGTACCTGTAACGCATCAATAAATAAAGAATAAAAAAAAAAAAGATGAAACGAGGGTGGACATTTCAACAAGACAATGCTCTCAAACAAAAAGCCAAGGAAACTCAACTGGTTTTAAAGAAAATAAAGCTGCTAGAATGGCCCAGCCAATCATCTGACTTGAATCCAATAGAAAATCTGTGGAAAGTACTAAAAAGATCAGAGTTCATAGAAGAGGCCCACAGAACCTTTAAGATTTGAAAACTGGAAGAATGGGCCAAAAATCACACTTGAGCAATGTATGTGATTAGTTTCTCTATACAGAAGCATGCGCATTGAAGCGGCCATTACAAAGGATTTGGTACAGAGTATTAAATTTGAGTTAGTGTTCAATATTTTCCCTGTGTCATTCAATTTTAATTACACATAACTTAAAATTTCTGAATTTGTTTTGGTTTCTTTGTAGGTATGGATTGCATGGGTTGCTAGACATGTGGTTAGGATGTCAATAGCACCTTTGAAATAAATTTACCTAGAAAAAAAATGGCGACGTGTTTAAATACTTTTTTTTTCACTCATGGTTAGCGTTTGGCTGAAGCCATTTATTAAATCAATTGTGTTTAAACTTTTAATCAGGGAAATTTGGGTAGTTTTGTGTTGAGATAAAAAAAAGTGTTCTTAAAGCGGAGCTCCACCCTGAAGTGGAACTCACCCTGATCGAAACCCTCCCCCCTCCGGTATCACATTTGACTGACACCTTTCATGTATTTGCACCCACTTCCGGCCCAACATTCTCGGGCAGACTGTGGGCATGTCGTCACTTCCCATCGCCCCCCCCCCCCCCCCCGTTGTGTGCTGGGAACACTCGGCTCCCAGCACATAGCGGGAGCCAACCGGCGGGCGCAGCGCGACTCGCACATGCGCCATAGGGAACCGGGCAGTGAAGCTGGAGCACTTCACGGTTCCCTCACTGTGGATGGCGGGGGGAGCACCAGAGTGACAAGCGATCGCTCGTCCTCTGCTGCGGACGGCGCTGGAATCCAGGACAGGTAAGTGTCCTAATATTAAAAGTCAGCAGCTGCAGCGAACCAGGATGAGGGGTCGGCTGTTCATTTCTGGCCACCCCCTCGCGATCGCTCCCAGCCAGTCATCTGCTTCCTCTGCCTGTGTAACTATAAACACAGGCAGAGGAAGTGATGTTATCTCTCCTTGTGGCGGTCTTTTCGTCCGACACAAAGGAGAGAAGACATCCAACAGTGAGTTGCACCTAACAGCACACTTACACTAGTACACACAGGCACATAACACCACCCCCCCCCCAGATCACCCCCTATCACAGTGTCACTGATAGCAGTGATCATTTATTTTCTGATCACTGCTTTTAAGGTAATTTGTGACAGAAAAAAGTGTTAGGGAGATTAGCCTTAGGCAACTTTAGGTCCAGGGTAGCCCCTTACCCCCCAATAAAGGTTTAACCCCTTGATCACTGCCCTAGTTAACCCTTTCGCCCCCTATTGCCAGTGTCACTAAGCAATCGTTTTTCTGATCGCTGTATTAGTGTCGCTGGTGCCGCTAGGTAGCTAGTTATTTTTTGAGGTTCGCCGCCAAGTTTTTATAGCGTTAGGTACCCCCATAAATTTTCTAACTAAAGGTTTTAACCTCTGATTGCCCCTAGAGTTAACCCTTTCACCAGTGATCACCATATAAGTGTCACTGGTGATGCTGGTTAATCAGTCAGTTATTTAGGTTCGCCGCCGGGTTTTTAGAAAGCGCCAGGTACTCCCATACATTTTCTAATAAAGGTTTTAACCCCTGCTTGCCCCCTAGTTAACCCTTTCACCAGTGATCACCGCATGAGTGTTACGGGTGACGCTGGTTAGTTAGTTTGCCATTTATAGCATCAGGGCACCCGCTGTATATAACACAATAAAGGTTTAACCCCTGATCGCCCGGCGGATGATATCAATTAAATTTTAGTGTCAGTCAGGGTCTGTCACCCCAGGCAGCGTTAGGTTAGTGCCAGTAATGCTTATACCCATGCGCAAAGCATACACCCCCTTAGTGGTATAGTATCTGAACGGATCGATACCTGATCTGATCTATATAGCGTACCCAGCAGTTTAGGCTACCCAAAAACGCATTGTTAGCGGAATCAGCCTAGATACCCGTTAGCACCTGCTTTTTGCCCCTCCGCCCAGCCCAGCCCAACCCACCAAAGTGCAGTATCGATCGATCACTGTCACTTCCAAAACACAACACACATAACTGCAGCGTTTGCAGAGACAGGCCTGATCCCTGCGATCAGCAACAGTTTTTTTTGGAAGCGTTTTCTACGTTTGCTGACAGTCAGCTGCTTTTTTTTTTAACCTGTGAATCATCACTACTCTACCACTAAATTTAGAGCTCAAAATGGCAAAGCGAATGTACAATAGTGCAGAGGCCTACACGTTTGAGCCAGACAGATAGTGAAGAGGTCATCACGCATCTGTCAGATTCTGCCTCAGAATACAATCCTGTATAGTATATGACAGCGGCTCCACGCCAGATAGCAGGGACCACAACTTCGTCGTTAGAGCTAAGGCCAGACGTACCCGACCCCGTTCTGATGTTGTTGAGCAGCAAGAACCGCAGGACCCTTGTATGGAGCAGAGAAGTACTAGCGCCGCTATTCCTTCTGGTGAACTGGCAAGCACCAGCGGCCTAGTACACCCTGGTCGTTCATCCAGCACTGCAGTATCACGTGGTGATGTGGCGAGTCCCATAAGTGCAGTTTAAGCTGGTGAGGTGGCAAGCACAAGTAGTGTCCCGCTGCCACAGAGAAAAAGACAAAGACAGGCCTGTCGTGCCCATAGTGCCCCTCCTGCAGAATTCACCTATCCCGATTGGGTCCCCACCACTTCTGCAGAACCCGTACTTCCCCCCATTCACTGGCCAAGCCAGTATTCAGGTGGATATAGCCAATTTTACTTCACTTGATTTTTATTTGCCATGCCCTGCCATTTTAGCACCTCAATAAATGATAGGCAGTCATAAATTAAAAGCTGTGTAAAGTCCAGAAAATGTACCCTAGTTTGTAGACGCTATAACTTTTGCGAAAACCAATAAATATACGCTTATTGCGATTTTTTTTTTTACTAAAGACATGTGGCTGAATATATTTTGGCCTAAATGTTTGACTAAAGTTTACTTTATTCGATTTTTCTTAAAACAAAAAGTAGAAAATATAAAAAAAAAATTCAAAATTTTCAGAAAAAAAAAAAAATTGCAAAAAAAAGGGATTTTTAAATACAGCTTACCTGTAAAATCCTTTTCTTGGAGTACATCACGGGACACAGAGCGGCATATTCATTACTATGTGGGTTATATGGAGTACCTTCAGGTGTGGACACTGGCAATCTCAAACAGGAAGTCCCCTCCCTATATAACCCCCTCCCCTAGAGGGAGTCCCTCAGTTTTGTAGCAAGCAGTATGCCTCCCAAAATGGTCACCCAAAAGAGGGGTGGGAGCTCTGTGTCCCGTGATGTACTCCAAGAAAAGGATTTTACAGGTAAGCTGTATTTAAAAATCCCTTTTTCTTTCTCGTACATCACGGGACACAGAGCGGCATATTCATTACTATGTGGGATGTCCGAAAGCAATGCTTTAATGAGGGGAGGGAGACATCTTCCAAAGAAGGATTCAATTTAGAGGTAAACTCAAATAATAATAATAATTCCAACTTAGTCAAGAAAAAACTTTTTTTTTTTTTTTATAACCAAGGGTGTTTCTGATCCCGAGGATTTCAAACTGCAGCCTGTAGTACTGCCTGACCAAAGGCAGCATCCGCATTTCTTCTCACGTCTAGTTGATAAAACCTTGTAAACGTGTGGACTGATGACCACGTTGCCGCCTTGCATATCTGAGCCATAGAGATCTGATGGTGTGCTGCCCAAGAGGCGCCCATGGCCCTGGTAGAATGGGCCTTTACCGACAACGGAGGAGGCAACCTCTTCAACCCGTAGGCTTGAATGATTAATTGTCTAATCCATCTCGAGATGGTGGATTTTGCAGCTGCCTGCCCCTTCTTGGGGCCATCTGGTAGAACGAATAACACATCTGTTTTCCGGATCTTTTCTGTAGCTTTAAGATAGGCCTTCATGGCCCGGACAATATCCAAGGTATGCAGCAACCCCTCCTTTCTAGATGTAGGTTTTGGAAAGAAGGATGGAAGTACCAAATCCTGGTTTAAGTGAAATTTGGATATAACCTTTGGTAGAAAGGAAGGATGGGGCCGGAGAACTGCCCTGTCCTTATGCAGAACGAGATATGGTTCCTTACACGATAAGGCTGCTAATTCTGACACTCTCCTGGCCGAAACTATGGCGACCAAGAAAACCAATTTTCTTGTCAGTAAGACTAAAGGAATCTCAGCCAACGGCTTAAAAGGCTGTTTCTGTAGAGTGGACAGGACAAGATTTAAGTCCCATGGACAAATTGGTGACTTGACAGGAGGATTAATACGCAAGACCCCCTGTATGAAGGTCTTTACCAGCGAGTGGGTGGCCAGCGGCCTCTGAAACCACACTGACAGAGCTGAGATCTGTCCCTTGATTGTGCTTAGTGCCAGGCCTTTATCCACTCCTAGCTGGAGAAAACTTAACACCCTATCAATAGTATATTTGCGGGAATTCCATCTTTTGGATTCACACCAGCCTACGTAGTTCCTCCACACCCTGTAATAAATCACCCTGGAGACCGGCTTTCTAGCCCTAATCAGGGTAGGAATTACCTGCCTAGACAGGCCTCTATCCCTGAGAATCAGGGATTCAGCCTCCAGGCCGTCAAATTTAGACGCTGTAATGTAGGGTGGAGGATCGGGCCTTGTGAGAGTAGGTCTGGTTGTAGAGGAAGAGTCCAAGGGTCTCCCACTGCCATCTTCAGGACTAGTGAGTACCAAGTCCTCCGGGGCCAAGCCGGAGCTACTAGAATGACTGGCTTGTTCTCCACTCTGATCTTGCGCAACAGGCGCGGGAGTAACTGTAGTGGAGGGAATGCATATAGAAGTTTGAATTGATGCCAAGGGCAAACCAACGCATCGGTCCCGCAGGCCATAGGATCCCTCGCTCGCGACACGAACCTGTCTAGGATTCTCACCGGGAACCCCTTTAATCTGGAGGTCCAAGCCAGAAGGGCTAGGCGGGCAGCTCTGATTTCCAAGATATTGATGGGGAGCTGCCTCTCTGCTTTCACCCAAGTTCCCTGGCGGGAGAACCCCTCGAAGACCGCCCCCCAGCCTGCCAGGCTGGCGTCTGTGGTAACTACCTTCCAGACAACAGGGCTGAAGGATTTTCCCTTTAGAAGATTCTGAGGGTTCAACCACCATGCCAGGCTTTGTCGGACCCTTGATGATAGCGTCAAAGGGGACTCTAAGGCATGTGCCCTCTTGCCCCAGGCTGCTAGAATGGCTGCCTGTAGGACGCGAGTGTGGATCTGAGCGTATGGTACTGCCTCGAATGTGGCCACTAGCTTGCCTAGTAATCGCATACACAGGCGAATAGTTGGTTTTTTCTTGTTTAGAACCAACTGAACCAACCCCTTGATAGCTTCGATCTTTACAAGGGGCAGGAACACCTTTTGATGTTCTGTGTCTAACCTCATGCCGAGGTATTCCAACTGCTTTGTAGGCTGGAACGCTGACTTTCCCCGGTTCAGGACCCAGCCGAATTCTTCGAGGTACCGAACCGTGAGGTTTACTGCCTTTTGCAGACCCGGCCGTAAGTGATCTATGATTAAAAGGTCGTCCAAGTATGCTAGGACTGTGACCCCTTGGACCCTTAAATTGGCCAGAATTGGGGCTAGGATCTTCGTGAATACCCGGGGGGCCGTGGCCAGCCCGAAGGGGAGCGCCCTGAATTGGAAGTGTCGCTGCCCCACCGCGAAGCGTAAAAACCTTTGATGCGACTGAAAGATTGGTACATGAAGGTAAGCATCCTTTATGTCTATGGAGGCCAGAAAATCGTCCTTCTGAAGCGCGGCGGCTGCTGACCGGATGGATTCCATCCGGAAGGAACGAACCCTTAGGTAACCGTTTAACCTCTTTAGGTCCAAGATTGGCCTGACATCGCCGTTGGGCTTTGGTATGACAAAGAGATTGGAATAGAAACCTAGGCCTTGCTCTTGGGCTGGCACTTCTATAATTACGTCCTGGCCAAGCAGGTGATCCAAAGCTGCCAGCATTGAGGCCTTCCTCGCTGGATCCCTTGGTAGCCTTGATTCTTGAAAATGAGGCGGAGGATACCTTAGAAACTCCAGTCTGTAACCTGTGGTTACAGGTGCCCGGACCCATTTGTCGGGGATCTTGGCTTCCCAAACTTCTGAGAAGAAACGAAGCCTTCCCCCCACCCGCAAGAGTGGGGGCGCCCCTTCATAAGGCAGACTTAGGGGCTGTCTTTGACGGCTTGCGATACCACGGCCTCTTACCCCCAGGGGTCTGTCCCTGCGATCTACTGTTAACGTTGGATCGTGCAGGCGGCCGTCGATACTGCCTGGAATTTGAGGGCCCCGAGACAGGAAAGAGCTGCCTTTTAAATGTAGGAGCCCGGAATGTCTTTTTGACCGGTAAAAGGGTACTCTTGCCATTTGAAATAGTCTGAATATATTTATCCAGATCCTCTCCGAAGAGTCGTCCTCCATGGAAGGGAAACCCTGCCAGAAGCTTTTTGCATGGGGGCTCCGCCGCCCAGTTCTTCAACCATAAGAGCCTTCTCATGTGCACCAAACATAGTGATAAACGAGAGGCCTGCTGGATGGAATCTTTTATAGCATCTACCGCAAAACACAGAGCTCTGGGAATGTCAGAAAACTCTTCTGCTTGTTGGGTAGGCATGTCCCTTAACATCTCCTTTGTCTGGTCTTTTAATGCCTGACAAACTCCAATTGCAGCCACCGCTGGCTGCACCACTGCTCCTGCCGTAGCAAAGGATGCTTTTAAAAGTGTCTCTAATCTTTTATCAACCGGATCTTTAAACATATGTATGTTTTCCACCGGGCAAGTTAGTGATTTATTCACACATGAGATGGCTGCATCCACTACTGGGAGCCTCCACCTCTTGGAGAACTTTTCCTCCATGGGGTAAATGACCGCAAATCTTTTCGGTGGCAGAAAAATCCTGTCCGGCCGTACCCAATCCCGAAAGATCAATTCCTCCAAGAGAGGATGGACCGGAAAAACTGCGTTGTTTAACGGAGCTTTCAAAGAGCCCAGAGAGGATACCGGAGGAACCTGAGGCTCTGGCAATGTTAAACTAAATGCCGAGCGGACCATGTCCGTCAAAGACTGTACCCACAGTCTTTCTGTCTGGGAGTCTGAAAATGGTTCCTCAGAGGCAGATCCCTCAATCCCTGAACCCTCTTGGTTCAGGTCTAGTTGATCCTCCTGTGATTCCAATTCCTCTGGAGAGAGAATCTCAGCATCTGAGGATACACCTCCTGGTGATGGGGATCTAACCCGTTTCTTACCAGGAATAGCTCTAGCGATCAATGCTGCTATTCTCTCTTCTAGCCCCCCTAGGGATACGGCTAGCATCTCCTCTGTGATAAACACAGGGCTGGGCTGATCTGGGCCAGCCTCCGCACCAGATCCCCCTAATGGCTTATCCAAGGCGCTTCTTATGTTAATAAGTTGCGGGGAAAGTATCGGCATATCCGAATCAGAAAGGGAACCCTTTTGTTTTTTGGTCTTTTTTTTTTTTTTTTGTACCCTTTGACCCCGAACCCTTGGAAGCCATAATACAAAATCGAGGGACTCCGCCCACACAACAGCCTGTAGTGGGCAGGAGTACAAAAATCAGAGTTTAGGGGACAATAGATCACTAATGCCCAAAAACTGATGGGATCCCGTATGTTCTTTTTTTTTTTTTTTTTTTTTTTTAAATATATTATATATTTTCTTTTGCCAACATACCGTGACCCCAAACTAAGTTTGCCAGCCTCCAAACCTGCTGCAAAAAAAGGGGGATTTTTTGGCTTAACAAAAAGGCATTGGAACAAAGTCCACATGTACTACCCCTCTTCCGCCACCGGGAGTCACTGTTCTGCCGCTCTGCGTCCTCTCCTCTGAAAATCAGCCTCAGACTGAGCACTGACAATGCCTGCTGTCTATAACAGCACAAAGGCGCGCCCCTGTATGACGCCGCAGGCACGCCCCCCCCCCCGCCCTCCTGTCTGAACGGCGCGAAAAACGTCAATAAGACGTGCGCGCGCGTATGCCGGAAACAGGAGGAACATGGAGGAGCCGCGCTGCTGGAGATCCAGGAACGCAGAACAGGCGGCAGATTCAAACCCCCGGCCAGGTAGGACTCTCCAAAGGCCCCTAGGGATCCTTACTAGCCCTAGGAAAAAACAGCAGGTTTAGCTAGCACACATATTTAGACAGGGGGACCTAGTGATGGGGGAGAAAAGGTGTCATCCTGTCTCTCTTTAGACATAGTGAACAAGGTTGCCCATGCAGAGCATACTTAGGCTATCCCCCCTTTTAGGTTACCCCGGAGAGCCTGCTGTCGAACCAAGCCCCGCAGGCTCCCCCTTACCTGCTCCATGCTGCAGGATGTTTGTCCAGCAAACTGATCCAATCTTCTCCCATCTCCGTGGGTAGCGTAGTAGACCTTCAGGCCCTGGGGTCCTATGAAGGTACCCACTGTCCTGGACCTATATAGCACCCTGGCAAACAGGAACTTATGGTTTTTACAAACTCCAAGTCCTGGGCCCAGGATCCAGCCCTCCAAAGAGGAGCATTATAGGCAAAACCCCACGGCTTGGGGCCCGGGTACTGTCCACTTTGGCACTGAGGCTCCTTGGACAGATCCGGTTAGCCCGCCCTTAATCCCAAGGATGTGGAGCAAAGCTATTCCGTGACCAACACCTAAGACACTGGCGAAAAAACTGAGGGACTCCCTCTAGGGGAGGGGGTTATATAGGGAGGGGACTTCCTGTTTGAGATTGCCAGTGTCCACACCTGAAGGTACTCCATATAACCCACATAGTAATGAATATGCCGCTCTGTGTCCCGTGATGTACGAGAAAGAAATAAAAATCAGAGGCAATCAAATTCCATCAAAAGAAAGCTCTATTTGTGGGAAGAAAAGGACGCAAATTTTGTTTCCGTACAACATTGCATGACCACGCAATTACCAGTTAAAGCAGCGCAGTGCCAAATTGCAATAATACCTTGGGTCCTTTAGCTGCATAAAGGTCCGGGTCTTAAGTGGTTAAAGGAGTTGTAAAGGATTTTTTTTCCTAAATAGCTTCCTTTACCTTAGTGCAGTCCTCCTCCACTTACCTCATCCTTCCATTTTTCTTTTAAATGTCCTTATTTCTTCTAAAAAAAAAAAATGCTCACTTCCTGTTCTGTCTAACTCACCACCGTAATGCAAGGCTTTCTTGCTGGTGTGGAGAAAGCCTCCTGAGGGGGGAGGGGGCGAGCAGGCAAGTCAGGACACTCTACTTTGCAGATAGAGAAAGGATCTGTGTGTTAGTGGGCGTTTTGACACTCCTGCCCGCCCCCTCATAAGGCTTTCTCCACACCAGGAAGAAAGCCTTGCATTACGGTGTTGTATTACAGACAGAAGAACAGGTTTTGTCAGAAGAAATAAGGACATTTAACCACTTAAGACCCGGACCTTTAGTCGGCTAAAGGACCCGGCCAGGTTTTGCGATTCGGCACTGCGTCGCTTTAACAGACAATTGCGTGGTCGTGCGACATGGCTCCCAAACAAAATTGGCGTCCTTTTTTCCCCACAAATAGAGCTTTCTTTTGGTGGTATTTGATCACCTCTGCGGTTTTTTTTTTTTTTTTGCGCTATAAACCAAAAGAGCAATTTTGACATTTTTTATTTTGCTATAATAAATATCCCCCAAAAATATAAAAACAAATATATATTTTTTCCTCAGTTTAGGCCGATATGTATTTTTCTACATATTTTTGGTAAAAAAAAAAAAAAAATTTTAAAAAAAAAAATCGCAATAAGCGTTTATCGGTTAGTTTGCACAAAATGTATAGAGTTTACAAAATAGGGGATAATGTTATTAATTTTTTTTTTTTTTTTTTTTACTACTAATGGCGGCGATCGGCGATTTTTTTGTGACTGCAACATTATGGCGGACACTTGACAATTTTGACACATTTTTGGGACAATTGTCATTTTCACAGCAAAAAAATGCATTTAAATTGCATAATTGTGAAAATGACATTTGCAGTTTGGGAGTCAGCCAAAGGGGGCGCTGAAGGGATGTGTTCCCTAATGTGTGTTTACAACTGTAGGGGGGTGTGGCGTCATCGATTGTGATTCCCTGTATAAGGGATCACGTGATCGATGACGCCGCCACAGTGAAGGACGGGAAATCCGTGTTTACACTCGGCTCACCCCGTTCTTCAGCTCCGGGGACCGATCGCCGCACTCCAGCGGGAATAGGGGCCACGAGTGACCCCACGGCTGGGCTTAAAGGGCCGCGTACAGGTAGGCGATTGTGCCCAGCCGTGCCATTCTGCCGACGTATATCGGCGTAAAGGGGTCCTTAAGTGGATAAAAGCAAAAATCGAAGGATGAGTTAAGTGAAGGAGGAGTGCACCAAGGTAAAGGAAGCCATTTAGAGAAAAAATAATTTCCTTTACAACCCCTTTAACACTATGTATACTCCCTTTAACATCAATGACAGCTTGAAGTCTTTCATGGTATTTGTGGATGAGGCTCTAACTTCTCAGATGGTAAAGCTGCCCATTCCTCTTCGCAAAAAGCCTCCGTTCCTGTAAATTCTTGGGCTGTCTTGCATGAACTGCACGTTTGAGATCTCCACAGAGTGGCTCAATGGTATTAAGGTCAGGAGACAGATGGCCACTCCAGAAACTTCACTTTATTCTGCTGTAGCCAATGACCAGTTGACTTGGTCTTGGACATTCCAACATGACAATGATCAAACACAAATTGTCCCATGCGCAGCTTCCTGGCTGATGAATGCAAAGGTTTCTCCAATTTTTTTGATAATACACTGCATTCATCTTGCCATACATTTTGAACACATTTTTTGTGCCTTTGTTGCTCATCCCCAAACACCCAGGTTTCACAGTAGGCATGGTGTACCTTTCATCATAAGCCTTATTGACTCCTCTCCAAAATGTAGTGTTTGTGGCAAATAAGCTAAATATTGGTTTCATCACTCCAAATGACTTTGTGCCAGAAGGTTTGAGGCTTGTCTGTGCTGTTCAGCGTATTGTAAGTGGGATACTTTGTGACTTTTGTGTAGTAATGGCTTTCTTCTGGAGACACGACCATGCAGCCCATTTTTCTTCAAGTGCTTCCTTATTGTGCATCTGGAAACAGACACCACATGGTTTCAGCAAGTCCTGTATATCATATCACCTGAAGTTATTTGTGGATTTTTCTTTACATCCCGAACAATTTTTCTGGCAGTTGTGGCTGAAATTTTCCTTGGTCTACCCAACCGTGGTTTGGTTTCAACACAACACATCATTTTCCATTTCTTGATTAGAGTCAACACTGCGGATTGGCACTCGCAATTCCTTGGATATCTTTTATATTCCTTTCCCATTTTATACAGTTACCATCTTTTCCAGCAGATCCTTTGACAATTCTTTTGCTTTCAACCATGACTCAGAATCCTTAAACGTCAGGGCAGCACTGGATACATTTTTTTTAACTTTGTGGGTCTCTGTCAGGACTCCAGAAACTCATTGACCTATTATACATATGCTAATTACAAGCAAACAGTTCACAGGTGAGGATGGTTACCTTTAATAGCCATTCAAGCCCCTTTGTGTCAACTTGTGTGCATGTTATCAGGTCAAAATCCCCAGGGTATCTAAACTTTTGATCATTTGGGTAGTTTGTCGTCATTATGATTTAAGAGTAAACACAGTTGGTTAGTGTTTGGCTGAAGCCATTTATTATCAATGAGTGAAAGAAAAGGTGTGCGTTTCTTATTTCCTATTTTCATATTCTCTGAAAAATGGCCAAGAAATAAATTCTGCCAGGGTATGTAAAAACTTATGAGCACAACAGTGTTATCCAAGACACAATTGTCAAAAGTATTGGGACACCTGCCTTTACACGCAAATTAACTTTAAATGTTGTCTAATGCCGCGTACACACGATCATTTTTTGTGATGAAAAAAAACGACGTTTTCTGTGAAGTAAAAAACGACGTTTTTGAAACGTCACTTTTCAAAGACAATTTTGCATACACACCATCGTTTTTTCACAAAAAGCGAGGTTACGTTCACCACTCTTTTCCATTGAAGCTCGCTTCATAACTAGCTTCTGGGCATGCGCGGGTTGAAAAACGTCGTTTTAAAAGACGTTTTTGCTACACACGGTGACTTTTTGTGAAACAAAAAACGACGTTTTGAAAAACGACACAAAAAATTCAAGCATGTTGGAATTTTTTTTTGGTCGTTTCTTTGAAGACAAAAAACGACGTTTTGCCCACACACGATCAATTTAAATGACGTTTTAAAAACGTCGTTTTTTTTTCATCGCAAAAAACGACCGTGTGTACGCGGCATTAGTCCTTAGGGTTCCATATCGAGTTGGCCCAACCTTTACAGCTATAACAGGTTCAAATCTTCTGGGAAGGCTGTCCACAAAGTTAAGACACGTTTGACCATTCTTCCAGACGTGCATTTGTAAGTTCAGGCACTGATGGACGAGATGGCCTGGCTCACAGTCTCCACTCTAATTCATAGCCATTGTGCTATATGCTGGGTGTTTGGTGTGCTCCTGCACCTTTGAGGGGTGGCTCCCCTTCAGTCCACCTGCCCCTATCTATCCATTAGAATGCATGTGCCTCTATTGTGGGGACACTCACTGTTTAGTGTTAGGACCACAGAATTATGGGGTGCCTTGGCGCAGCTCTGTGGCTCACGCATGCGTTTGCAAATGCGTGCGGACAAAACCCCTGTTTAACGCATACTGTTAGACAGGTTAATTGGTTGTCTGTGAGTTGGTCGGTAAGTAGGCTTGGTTATTCCCTGTGCATTCTCCAGTTTTTTTGTTACCCGCTCCAATTCAACCTGATGGAACACATTTGGGCTAAGTTCAGGACTCTGGTGTGGAGAAACTTGACTGGCCTGGGATTATGGTATGGGGCTGGGCTTACCCCTTGGCTCCAGTGAAGGGAACTCTTAAGGCATCAGCATGCCAAGACATTTTGGACAATTTTATGCTCCCAACTTTGTGGGAACAGTTTGCACAAAGCAAGGTCCATTAAAATATGGATTAAGTAGTTTGTGCAGGCCAGTCAAGTTCCTCCACCACAGAGTCATGACCTCAACCTGATAGAACACCTTTAAGATGAATTGGAGCAGAGACTGCGAGCAAAGCCTTCTCGTTAAACGTCAGTGCCTGACCTCACAAATGTGCTTCTGGAAGAATGGTCAAACTTTCCCATAGACACACTCCTAAACCTTGGGGACAACCTTTCCAGAAGAGTTGAAGCTGTTCTAGCTGCAAAGGGTGGGCCAACTCAATATTGAACCTTACAGACTAAGACGGCATTAAAATTCATGTGTGTGTGTGTGTGTGTGTGTGTGTGTGTGTGTGTGTGTAAAGGCAGGTGTTGCAATACCTTTGACAATATAGTATGTCTACGCACACAGCTATGCTGAGCCTGCACTTTAACAGGCTCAAGCTGATAAGGGTTTCCCATCTGTCTGATGCACCTGGTACAGAGGCAGTGTAATTTTAGGCTGGGTTCACAATGGTACGATATGGCTGTTGTACAACTGTCATCTTAATTTGCCCTGCGACATCGGTCCTACTTCCATTCGAATTAAAGTCAGATGGTTAAGACAAGGATCCAACTGATAATATTCAATCGGATGAAGTAGTACCAAAGTAGTGCAGGAACCTTTTTCAAAGTCAGACCGACTTGTGTAGGACCAGTTAAGACAGCTCTAATAGGGAATCATTGATTTACACACGTCGTGAGACTTGCGCTCCCAAAGTTGGAGCATGTGTCGTACTAGTTTGAACCTGGCCTCTAAGCTGGATAAGTGCTATTGAGAACACCCATATTCTGCAGTATAGATGAGAACAAACTGCTGTCATTGCCAATATCTCTATTCCCCTGTGTCATAATTAAATCTTCTGGTACAACTGCAAAGAATACAAGTGTGTTAAATGCATATTCAAAGGATCTCCAAAAGAAACCTGTTACGTTTGCAGCACTGATCATAGTTTATTATGTAAAGCAACAGCAACATTTTCCTGGTTTATGAGCTCTTGATTCTGAACATGACCAGGCAGCAGTAAAAAGGCACTTATAATACACAGGATGAACCATTAGAATAAAGCTCATCTGAAATGAGCACCCTAAATAGGCAGTGATACAAAAAAAAAATGCATTTCAAAAACCACTTGACCAATACATTTAGGTGTGTGCAGATTAACAGTTCATATAGATGGTGCAGTACAGACAGTTCTCCAGTTACATATTTATATCTTCTAGATATACAAGTATAAAAAAATACTTGTAAAAACGTGATCCATATTTATGATCAATACATTTGGTCCTTAACTAAACTCTTCCCAAAAAGACAATGGGTTCTGCTTTCTGGATACAAATCTTAAAGATAGCAAGAATAAATGCATCCAGTCAGAAAGTGGCATTAAGCAAAACTGTAAAAGGCAGCAAGAGATTCAAAGACTGAAATTCAGAACAGTCAAGATCAAAAAGTGATACAGTGCTTAAAGTCTACAAATCCATTCTGGCTGTCACAATAGAAAGTGCACAGACATTGCCTAAAACTGAAACCGCTGTAACCACAAGCCATGATTGTACATACAATTACAAATCTGATGAAAGCTATGGCTTTGGTATCTTAGGAAGACATTTTTTCTTTCAGTTTTTAATTAAGGCCCCATTAATCTCCCCCCCCCCCCCCCAATGACAAGAGAAAACTCGCCCCTTTAACAGGCTTTGAATAATATAGCGATTTCTAAATGACTGAGCAATTCTCCTGTATTACACCAGGGCAAGATGAAATGTGCTGGTGAAATTCTTAGTCAGTAGATTTTGCATCTCCAGAATCTGCCTTCCCATCCAGATCTTCATCAGAAACTTCATCAACACCTTTCCTTCCAACACGTCTTGTAACAAATTGTACATCACCACCACCACGTCTGTGCCAAAAGAGTATATAAAAAAAAAATAAAAAAATATGAATATAAAAACAAATCCTTCAACTTAACTACAATTTTTAAAGTCTAAAAAATGAACAGCTTTAATGTCATTTAGTTGACACTGGGCGCGTTACACATTACAAAAAACGTCAAAGCACATCCAGTTATTCTCACACAGCCCCTCCCCCATACTCATTTCATATTTAAATGGTGTTTAATGCACTAAGGCATACACAGTGGGCAATAGAACAGCTGAGAATTAAACGATGTATGGGCAGGCTCAATGTACACAAGTTGATCAACTTGGGTACAACCAGCCTGTTGGATTTTACATGAGATTGGCTCCATGGGAGGGATTACCCCATCCACACCAACTGATGGGGAAAATGTGATGTGATTTTCTTTAAGAAAAATCGCTCCATCTATGGACATTGGTACTGCCCACCAAACACGGGGATACATTTTGGCATATCTAAATTCATGCCCACTGCCTTTGTGGCTTAAGCGGGGGTGATAAACACGCATCTGAACCACCATTCATGTAGATGGAATCTAACCATTGCATCCGCAGAACCAGGGGATGTGCTGGAGGAGAGGATTAAAAAAAACACTGATGACACTGGATCAAGATGGTGGACTTTGATAAAGCGTTGAACAACGCGAAACATGTCAGTCACAGTTCCTTTTAAAATATTCTCCACACCCCTTTGACTAGCATTTGCTTGGAGTCCCACATACACACTTGTGTATGAACGCTGCTGTCAGTTTCTGTACTGTGGGATACGGCACCTCGCCAGCCTGTCTGTGTGTGCACATTCGTTCTGGACATCTGTCCATCTCCAGAGGGCGCAAGGATCTCTACACCGTCGGGTCCTGTGTTTGTTCCCGCCCCCTCCATCACACTTTCGGTTCACTGAATTGACCGCCGGTCCGGTGCCCGCTGTGCCACAGCCGCTGTTGTCCACCATCTTGATCCAGTGTCATCTGTACCCTCCTGCTCTCTGGCACCATCACGACTGTCTCCCCGACGATCAGTGTGATGGATTCTTACAGATCTACACCGCATGTGTAGCCACCCATGGTGACATGAGTACATCAGTTCACCTGAGCGATCTTCCATCCCCACCACAGCAGTATCCCCTTCTACCATCTAAGGTACTGTGTCCTTATGCATGGGTCACCAAGTCTGATGAACTGATGCCCATACAGCAGCCCAAGTGATTGATATCAGTCTCTGATTTTTACCACTCCATCACAGGACTCCTTTCAATGCTATGCAATTGGTAGCTATTTTATGTACCCCAATTGTCCACCACGGCATATTAACTTGTGTACATTTGTTTGATGTTCATTTTTTACTTTTTCAACTATAAAGTTTTTATTACTTTAACTCATAGAGCGCTGCTTGTTTTTGTTTATTTTTGTACCCATCCTCCCATGGTTGGCAGCTGCACTGAGTCAAGTATAGATATCCATATAGGTATTACTGTCTTCTGCTTCATATTGTTGTAGCACTATTGAGGGCTTTGTGCACTTCTAATGCTGACCTATTTTTAATCCAAATAATGGCCATTTTAAAAGCAAAAAGGACAAAGGCTTCCAATAGTCAAAAAGTTGTCAATCGTAGACGGCAAAATAAAGAACCTTAGCTCACCAAAATCTATGTTAAAATAGGGTTTTTGTACTCGCTGCAAAATCCTTCTCTGAAGTTCATTGACGGACACAGCAACTTAAATCTCGACCTTAGGGTTATAGCGCCACCTTCAGGAGAGGACTAGGCAGAACATGTTAAAAACAGAAAAACTGTACAGTACTGCCCAGGGGCTGGTCCTACTGGCTATAACCCTTCACATTGCATCCAGCAGCTCAGTTCATCAAAAAGCAGTACAAACAGAAAAAAGAAGAAGAGGTGGGTGCTGTGTCCGTCCATGAACTTCAGAGAAAAGGATTTTACGGCGAGTACAAAAATCCTATTTTCTTTTGTTCATTGTCTGACACAGCAACTTAAATCTATACCTTTTTGATGTCCCCAAGCAGTGTAAAAAAAAACAAAAACAAAGGGTGGGAACAGCAAACAAAACTACACCCATACCAACCACAGCTCAACGGAGGAGTTGCAACCTTAAACAGCCGTCTGCTAAACCTTGCGGCCAAAGGAAGCATCCGCAGATGCGCCCACATCAACCTTGTAAAATTTAGTGAAGTTGAACGGACGACCAGGTCGCCACCTTACACACCTAGGAAACTTACGCTTGATAGTGGAAAGCCCAGGAGGCACCAAGTGCCCTGGTTAAATGTGCTGTGACAGGAAAGGGAGGCTCCTGCCCTTTTAAGGCATAAGCCTGAATCACGATCTGTCTAATCCACCGAGAAAAGGTGGCAGATGAGACCGCCAGGCCCTTCTGCGGACCAGCTACTGACACAAACAGGGAGTCTGACCTCCGAAAACAGAGCCATAGCAGACAGAAACACCCGCAGATTCCAGACCACGTCCAAGGAATGTAAAGCAACTTCGTTCGGATGCGATGGCCGATGACACAAGGATGAAAGCACAATGTCCTCATTTAGATGAAATGAGGAAACAACCGTATGAATAAATGAAGGCTGCGGGCGTAGCACTGCCCTATCTATGTGGAGGACCAAGTAGGGAGACTTGCAAACCAGGGCCGCCAACTCTGAAACCCTCCTGGCAGGTGCAATACTCAGAAGGTAGTCTCTGGTGGCTGGCAATAAGGGGATCTCCCTAATGTTTTCAAACAGTGGTTTCTGAAGCACCGAGAGCACCAAATTTAAATCCCACAGAGGCCGAACTGGAGGGGCCACATGTTGAACCCCTTGTACAAAACATACTGAATGAGCCGCTGAAAAAAAAAAAAAAAAAAAAAAACAGCCAAGGCTGAAATATGTCCCTTAATGGTGCTTAAGGCAAGTTTTTGATCCACTCCCCGCTGCAAAAATAGCAGGATCCTGTAAACCGAATATGTACGCCGACGCCACCCCATCTCCTCACACAGATGTAGGCCTTCCACGTGCGATGATAAATCTTCCGAGAAGATGACTTCCACGCCATCAGCATGGTGGAGATTACTGAATCCGACAGGCCTCGGTCCCTTAGCACCTGACCTTTAACAGCCATGTCATTAAAGTCAGCGACTGTAAAGCAGGATGAAGTATAGGACCTTGTGATAAAGTCCTCTTGGCAGTTGCCAAGGAAAATCCGCCACCATCCAAACAAGATCGGCGTACCAGGGACACCGAGGCCAATCTGGGGCAATGACCGGAATCTCCTCGGTCTCAACCCTGCGAAGCAGACGAGGAACAGATCAGACACTTGGCTATTTTTAGATCTGATCACTGTATAAAATGTCAATGGTCCCAAAAAAAGTGTCAATGGCAGGGAAGGGGTTAACACTAGGGGCGATCAAGAGGTTAACTGTGTCCTAGGGAGTGATTTTAACTGTGGGGAGGATGAAACTGACTGGAGGAGACCGATCATTGTTCATACTTGGAATGGACAGATCAGTCTCCTCTCCCCTGGCAACACAGAGATATGTCTGTTTACAGTGACAGATATCCGTTTTGTCTCTTAGAAGCAATCGCGAATGCCCTGTGGTTGCGCTGCAGGAGCGCTCCCTAGTGCTCTTGAAGCGGCCAACCTGCTGCAGAATAACTGGCAGCAGGTTGTCTAGTGGTCAAAAAAAACGTTTAAACACGGCCCGTCCCGCCGAGCTCACGCACAGAAAAGAACGCATACGTGAATAGTGCCCGCATATGAAAATGGTGTTCAAAACACAAATGCAGTTATCATTGCGATTGGTAGAGCGAGAGCCCTAGACCAACTCAAACCATGTAACCTGTAGAATCTAAAACGTGCCATATGATGATTAAGGGTAAAGGTTTGTCGCCATTCCACGAGCAGGTGCAGCTTTGAAGCGTGACATGTTGGGTATCAGTTACTCAGCACATCTTTCAAAAGCTAAAAAATTGGGCTAACTAGAGTTTTCCTAAAAAAAAGTGCGCTTGCAAGACGCTATGCAAATACGGTTTGACAAAAAAGTATTGCAACAACCACCATTTTATTCTCTAGGGTTATGAGGGGGGGGGGGGGGGGGTGCGACAATGATTAGAGGTTTCAAGTAATTATCTAGCAAAAAACGAAACAGAACAAACCAATTAACTTGTAAACAAGTTTGAAAAATAGGCTTGGGGGCTGAAGTGGTTAAATTATCCAGCCATCATTTTAATGGTAGGTTGGTCAGTGGGCAAACAAATCAGCAAGGGATCAAATAAACCCCCCCCCCCCCACTGTATAGCACTCCCCTACACATTGCACCAAGGTGAGTACCCATGCAGGATACACTGCCTAAAGCAACCGCATGGGGCCTGGGTACAGCTCCCAAGGTTTACCGAGGTTGTGCCGATAAAGATGCAGTGTAACTACAAGGCAGTGAGTTAAAGAAACCAAGGTTAAAATAAATAAAAAAATGATATAACATTAAACTAGTTAAGCCAAGAATGATCCCTCCATAAATGATAGGTCCATCACATTGGAACACTAGCACAAAACTCAGTGTTCAAAAGAAAAAGTAGGGTGATAGATGCTCAGTGGGCATACCCTCAAAAGTTTAGCAGTGTCAATCACCTGAAGGTACAAGCCTATAAGCAGGAATCTAGGAATACTTTTCCCTGTACTGTAGAAGATATCAGCTTATATCACACGATGATACATTGCCCTGGCCAACTATCAAGAACCCAGCTTTAGTGTACTAAGTTTGGAGAGCAAGTCTGCTGTAGCCATTAGGTTTAAGCAATAACTTACCGAAGCTTGCTCTTAAGAGTGTTCACCTCCCGATTCATGGCATCTGCTGTTTCTGTGGCATCTTCAAGTTCACGCTGCAGTTTGCGGCGCATTGCATTTGCACGCTGTGCTTCTTCTTCAGCCTCCTCCACCTGGCGTTTCAACTGTTTCATTCGAACGTTGTTCTTCTCAGCCTGGCATCAAAATACACATTTTTAAAAAATGTTCAAGAACTAAACCGTTCCATAGAATTCTATTCAATTTCTAACCTGATCTTTGTATTGCTCTGCATTGCGCCTTTCATCCTCCACCTGCATCAAGACATCCTTGAGTTTTTTCTCTGTACGGCGTACTTGCTTGCTTGCATTCTGTCTTTCCCTGTAATGAACATAAACATGGAGTTCCTTATGAAAAAAAAAAACGTATTCAACTTCAAATATGTTATCGTCAGTTCTAACCATCCCCATACCCCATTATCCGTACAATTGTTATTTAGACTGCATTTGTTTATCTGCTGCTTTAGGCTGAAGGGAATTTATATTCTGGTACTAGTATGTTTTTTTTTTTTAAATACACAAACAAGGCCCAATGAGCCACACACACAAAGAAACTATGTACAATTCTTCAGCATTGGCTCATGTGCCCCCCCCCCCCCCCCCCGACACAATGATCGGTAAATACAAATATAAAGGCCACCAACTCACAATAATCCGTATTTCAGATACGTCGAGCAGTTATAGACATATTACACACATACGCATAATAACTCCTATTACAGCTGCAGTCAATGAAGCGCCACTCAGTCCGCCACTGTAAGTTCACTATTCAGCCAACTGCCCCAAACCTTATCACATTTCTGGAATACCCCTACTAATTAGTAAGTAGCCTTATAAAGAGGCACAACCCTATTAACCAAGCCCTTCCACGCTGAAACAGGAGGATTCGTTTTTTCCATGACAGCAGTATCATTTTCCTGGCGTAGTAGATTAGAATCGTCAGATTACGGGTCACTCTCCTTAGGGCTAGATTATCCACCAACCCCAAAAGGCACACCTCTATCGTGGGCTGTATGTGAATGGCAGTTATTTCAACTATGCAGTCTAACTCCTTTGCAGAATATTTGAATGGCCGAGCAATTCCAAAAGATATGCATGAAATCGGCCATGGAAGAACTGCACCACCAGCAACCAGGCGATTGGGTAGGGAACATCTTAGCCAGCCTAGCTGGAGTAAGATATACTCAATGTAAAATTTTTAATTAAATAAGATGGTCCCTGGCAGAAAAATTAATATCCCAAACATCTTCCCAGTCGACACCTCAAACCCACGCCGCCCTACACTTCGCAAGGAGATATCCTCCCTCTCCAAACAACTGCTTGTAAATGGTAGACAGGGCCTTGTCCAAAGTGTCCTCTCAGTAAAGACTCCAGATCACTACTTCTCAGAGAAATAACACCATCCCCAAATTGGGCATTGTACGCATGCCTTAGCTGAAGACAACAAAATAAATGTGTTGGGCAAATTAAACTTAGTTTTCAGGGTATCAAACTGTAAGAGTCGCCCACCACCTACCACCTCCTTCATAGTCTTAATACCAAACTTAGTCCATATAATCTGATCAGGTATTTCACTGAAGTGTGCCAACTTTGGATTCCTCCAAAGTGGCGTGTGAGGAGAAAACTCAGCGGCGCCTCCTGTCCCAGTTACTGCTACCCATGCCCTACATGGATATTGTGAGCCTATACGAAACCCTGCATCTGCGAAGTGGGAGATGTGTCAAGGCTTCATAAGAGCCAACAGCCGCCTCCAGCGTATTAGCAGCATCATCCTCAGGAAGAGTGAACCACCTGTGGATGAAAACCAGCTGACCGGCCAAGAAATACCGGTGGAAATCAGGGACTGCCAAACCCCCCTGTTTCCACGGCTGCTGTAACACCTGGAGTTTAAGTCTGGGGTGCCGCCCCTGCCATAGGAAAGTTGTAATGAGTTGATCAATTATTTTAAATTTACGTCTCGAGTGTCAAAGGCATTGCAATGCCTGCAACCTGGATTTCAGTTTAACCAAAAGTGGATAGACATTCAAGGCAATAAAATCTGAAACAGAATTAGAAATGCATAGACTCAGATATTTGAGCACCTCTACCCTCTGTAAAGGACATCCCGGGGGAATATCACGACTGGGAGATGGCGTCCTTAGTGGGAGAATCTGGGGATTTACCCCAATTAACTTTCAGGCCCGAAAAGCATGCAAAAAAAATTCAAGATATCCAACACCGCTGACAGGAAGCTCGGAGTCTCGCAAAAAAAAAAAAAAAAAAAAATATCGTCCGCATAAAGCGCTGTTTTTTCAGTCAAGCCACCCACAGTAATCCCCTGTACCGCTTCAGGAGGCTCTCAAGGCCACAGCCAAGGGCTCAATCATGATGGAGAAAAGACCCGGGGACAAAGGGCAGCCCTGACGAGTGCCTCTGCGCACCGGAAAAAATTGTTCAGTTTAATGGCCGCTGTGGGAGAATGATAAAGAATGTCGATCCACTTCCGGAAATGAGGCACTAGTATGTTTTTAATATACAATTACTGTATGGACACACTCATTTACTTGTAGACTAGGTACCCCCAAAAAGCAATCGGACATATTTCAGAGGGCTGGTGAGCAGCAGCCGCCAGGCATCCAGGATGCGATACTACCTCTTAAATACCTGCATTTTTTGAGAGCTGAATGGGGATTTTGTTTGTAGATACGGCACCACAACTGCGAGCCAAGTGTTTTGTTTGTGGATGCAACGTGCCACATTCACTTGGGAGTCACATTTGCCAGTGCCGCTACTGGTTGTTTATGACACAGGTATCATTTTTGCCGCATGTGTACAGGCCTTGGCGACAGCATACTAGGTGGGTGGTCAGACAGCAACCCAACCAATAGCTTTTTGCAACCCCTACCACTCCCATGTGAACAAAGAACAAATACTCCAGGAGGGGGGCTTGCGCTCACGTGACTGCGGCCATGATTTTAGGGTTTTTACTTTCAAGGCAACGGTCGGGTCACTGCTCACTCCCACTGTCATTCTATGGGTTATCTCCCTAAACAGGGGAGCCTTGGACCGCTGTAAGCTGTCACAGAATGGCTGTGCACAGAGAAGATGGAAGACTGAAACCAGAAATGATGAAATCATTTCCAGCTTCATGCATCAGATTGGTCTTTCCCTGGTTGGGACAGCCAGGGAAGAATCTAATCAAACAGATCTGGGTATTGAACAATATTTAGGCACAAAAAACAGATCGGTGTTTGATTAGATGCTTTAAAAAAGGAAGGAGAAATTAGGGGTTTTAAACCCCGTCTCCATAAAGCAATCACTACCCAAAGCACTCCCATTCTCTGTGTTCAAGCACGAAACACGCAAGTCCGGCACGCCCATGTACATGTCTGCAACACATACGCGTGAGGAATTGCCATCAACGTTGGCATGAGCAATTATTTTATCACCATAACCCGCATTCAACTCTAAACCGATAACCTGTAAAGGCTTTTAAACGCTACCTCTGGAAAATTTTAGCTACTGGATTTTTTCGCCATTTCACAGGTGTGCACAATTTAAAATCTTGAGATGTTTGTATCCATCTACACAACTCATTTTATAAAGAATTATAAAAATAGGTACTTCCTGTCCCACTTCCGCCGAGGGGCTGGTTAGGCGATTAGGCTTAATCGCCTACAGCAGCCCCTCCCTGTGGGCGATCGCATGGGACACTGACAGGTCCCATGCGATCGCCTGTCCAATCAGCGGCTCGTGATTGCACAGTGGGTGCCCGGCCGTGAAGCCGAAGGCGGTCACGGCTGGGTGCCCACAGTGAGAATGAAGACGCCGGCTGGTGGGGGGGGGGGGGGGGAGCGGACCCCCCGGCTGGCACGTCGCTGGATCGTGGAGCAGGTAAGTGAGTGTTTATTAAAAGCCAGCAGCTACACTTTTTGTAGCTGCTGACTTAACATATTTGGCTGGAACTCCCCTTTAAGTGCATTTTTGAAAATTTAAGAATAGGCTGTGTGAATACCGTGTGACAAAAATCGCAACAGTTACCATTTTCTGCCTCCACTTTCAGAAAATAAATGTATTTGAGCAGAAAATTTTCAAAACTGCCCAGTAGGCAAGTGGTTAACGAGTGCCAACTAGACATAAATTTTGTATGTCATCTCAAGTCAAAACCTGAAAACTACACTGTCTACTGGGTGACAATCCTACATTATCTCAGAGATGCTCTAGAAAGTGTAAAAGTGGATTTACTGGCAGTATCGACAGGTAATAAAACAGTTACAGAAATTACTATTAGTATCAACCACTTCTGCCTTATACATACTTTGTCTCTGTATCAAGCTGTTCCTCAAGCTGTACAATCTTTGCTTCCAATGCAGTGATTGAAGCTTTAAACTTGGATTTAACAGATCCCTCCAACTCCTGAAGCTTAGTTTTCAGCTCTTTATTCTGGCGATCCATTTGTTGGCGAGCATTTTCATTTTTCTGAGCATTGCTGCGCTCTGCATTCAGATCAGCATTCAACTGGTCAGTCTTTAATAAAATGAAAAAAAAAAAAAAAATTAATATGCGCCACACACACACACGTTTTTTCCATTAAAGCTATACACAGTGTTGAAGAGGTAATAAATCTCCAAAAAAAAAGCCACTAAACCTGTAGCGTTGCTTTCCTCAGTCTGTCATTAACAAGTTCTGTGTTGCCCTGTTCCTCCTCTAGTTCTTCTTCAAGCTGTGCAATGCGCGATTCCAAACGTCTCTTTTCTTCTACAGCTAGAGTACTAAAATGACAAAGATATAATATGAAGCAATACATCAAAAATGACTTTTTTGCATACTGAGCTCCACCCAAGTTTATTACATAGTGTAACAAGTTATTTCCAAGTTTATTCTTACTCTGAAAAGCTTCATGTTCGGTCGCTCCCACTACCTCCAGGTGCAGGGTGTTGCAATCGTATGCAAACCTGCACCTCAGGGGGGTAGGAGAGGGAACTATCCGTGCATAAAGACATTTCCAACTTTTTGCATATTATTTCTTGGTAGCCATATGTTGAGGTCCTGATATTTTGGTCAGGAACAAAGAATGAATTGATTAAATTCATGGATATTATTTCTACCAACAATTATAACTTGCTGTTGAGATTTTCATTAACCAAGACGGGATTGGTGGGCTCCTAAAACAGGAAGCCTTTTGCAGGCAATACCATTTTTGCACACCACTAGCTCACATTTGGAACCTTTACTCAGCAGTATACCCTAAATCCAGGAATCAGATTTTATAAAAGCTGCAGAAGAACTGTATTCTACATTAACTCCTTGCCGCCGAGCATACACACATATATGTCCTTGGTTTTCGGTGGTTATACTGGGATGATGCCCGCAGCTGCATGCATCTTCCAGGTATAATTTTTTAAAGCAGGAGTTTGCAGCGATAACCGATATGGCTAAAAGCCGCTTGGGTATACCAGAGGGGACATTGCATTACATTGCTGGGTTCCCGTCCTGTAATCTACAGGACAGGAACACAATGGAATGAGCGCCTGAAAAAGTAAAAATGTTTACAAAAAGGGCACTGCGCATTGATGTATAGGGAGGTTAATGGCAAAAAGTGGGTAAAGGTAAGGTAACCCTTTAAAGCGGTAGTGTAAACTTTTCATCGGAAGAGAGAATTACATAACTGACTGAGAAAATGTGTCAAAAGTGTCCAATGTGTCCACCATAATGTCGCAGTGCCGATAGAGTATTACATAATGAGCTAGTAGCCTATCCATACTAGCTCATTATGCCTTTGTCTTTCATGTTTTTTTGTGCCTTTATTTCCTCTTTAATAGTCCTACTAAAATGTACATGCTTATGGCAGTAATTATTGTCATACCCTTTGCCACTGCTGTTTGCAATCTCCTCTGCCAGTTCATCCCTCTCCTGCTGGGCTTGGCGTTTGGCACGCTCGGCAGCAGCAAGATCCTACAAAACATATGATAAAGGTTATACTACACACGCACTAAAATATGACAATTGGGTATAAACTAAAATGTGTATTTTCAGGTTTATGGTTCTGCAAAGTCTTTGACAGTCAAATTTCTTAGAAAATTGTATTTAAATATATAAAATATATGGCATTACCTCCTGCATATGGATCATCTCTGCTTCAAAACTCTTGAGTTTCTTCTCATTTTCTTTGGACTGGCTCAAAATGTCATCTCTGGATGCTCTTGCATCCTCCAACTCTCTCTGGTAATCCTTTGTCTGTGCCTGTGGCAAATACAGATATTTTTGTCCATTACTTTTTTTTTTTTATTTAAACATCCTTCAATGTTCACATGTTTGCGATTACAGAAACACCACCTACACAACAAAACAATGTGGCTTACAGTATAATAAAAAATGCTTTCTTTATTCTATGGGTTACAGACATAGCTTGTATGGACTGCAAGTTAAGCCATAAAGTAAAACATATCTATATACTGGCTGGGTCCTTTAGCTGCCTAAAGGTCCGGGTCTTAAGTGTTTAAAACAGGGAAAAAACACACAAAAAATAAAAAAAAAAGTCGAGAGCACCAGACCAATGGACAGAGTAAATAAAAAAAAAAAAAAAAAAAAAAAAAACACCCCATTGAATGTTTTTGGACAGATCCTTGAATCTGTGCACATTATTGTACCTGTAATTTGCGAAGCTGCTTTATTGCCTCTTCTCTGTTTTTGTTTGCAGAGTCAATCTGTCCTTCTAGGTCTTTCAAATCCATCTCAAGCTTTTTTCGAGCTGCTACTGCCAATGAACGTTGTTTCTTTTCATCTTCAAGTTCTGCTTCCATTTCTTTCACCTGGAATAAAAAAGAAAGAAGCCGTTTAAAATGTTATGTCTGTATAGTTTACATTAGCCGATTGTAGCTTGAAAAAGCTCAGTACAGCTTTTTTCACTGTACTAAAATAAAGTCAATTGTAATGCGCCTAGGCACACAGGTGCGTAAACAAGCACTGTGTATTCTTCAGAGATGGAAAAAAAAAAATCTGCATTTTTGGTCAGTAATTTACGTCAATAGCACGTAAATGTCCATTAATATTGTGAACGGGAAAATAAGTTTGCGCAAATGCATACAAAGACCGGCTGAAAAAAATAGATTTTTTAATACAGCTTACCTGTAAAATCTTTTTCTTGGAGTACATCACGGGACACAGAGCAGCATATTCATTACTATATGGGTTATATGGAGTACCTTCAGGTGTGGACACTGGCAATCTCAAACAGGAAGTCCCCTCCCTATATAACCCCCTCCCATAGAGGAAGTACCTCAGTTTTGTAGCAAATAGTATGCCTCCCAAAAACGTTCCCCAAAAGAGGGGTGGGAGCTCTGTGTCCCGTGATGAAAAAGATTTTACAGGTAAGCTGTATTAAAAAATCTCTTTTTCTTTCTCGTACATCACGGGACACAGAGCAGCATATTCATTACTATATGGGATGTCAGAAAGCAATGCTTTAATGAGGGGAGGGAGACATCTTCCAAAAAAGGATTTAATTTAGAGGTATACTCAAATACTAGTAAATCCAACTTAGACAAGAAATGTAAATCTCAAATCTAAATCAAGGGAGCCCCCTCAGATCCTGAGGAGCTTGAATCGTGGCCTGTAGTACTGCCTGTCCAAAGGCTGTATCTGCATTCCTTCTTACGTCCAATTGATAAAAATTTTGTAAACATGTGGACTGACGACCACGTTGCTGCCTTGCATATTTGAGCCATAGAGATCTGATGATGTGCTGCCCCGGAGGTGCCCATGGCCCTGGTAGAATGGGCCTTTACCGACAAAGGAGGAGGCAACCTCCTCAAACCGCAGGCCTGAACGATTAATTGTTTAATCCATCTTGCGATGGTGGATCAAGCAGCTGCCTGACCCATCTTGGGCCCTTCCGGTAAAACGAACACCAGATCTGTTTTCCGAACCTTCTCTGTAGCTTTAAGATAGGCCTTTATGGCCCTGACAATAGCCAACGTATGCAGCAACCCCTCCTTTCTAGAGGTGGGTTTTTGGAAAGAAGGATGGAAGTACCACATCCTGGTTCAAGTGGAAACTGGATATAACCTTTGGTAGAAAGGAAGGATGAGGACGGAAACCCGCCCTATCCTTATGTAAAATGAGATATGGTTGCTTACAAGATAAGGCTGCCAATTCCGATACTCTCCTGGCCGAAACTATGGTGATCAGAAATACCGACTTTCTAGTCAGTAAAACCAAAGGTACCTCAGCCAACGGCTCAAAGGGTTGTTTCTGTAGAGTTGACAGAACAAGATTTAAGTCCCATGGACAAAGTGGTGATTTGACCGGAGGATTAACACGTAAGACTCCCTGTACGAAGGATCTTAACCAGCGAGTGGGCGGCCAGCGGCCTCTGAAACCACACTGATAAGGCTGAAATCTGTCCCTAGATCGTGCTTAATGCCAGGCCTTTATTCACTCCTAGCTGGAGAAAAATGAATACTCCATTAATGGTATACTTGCGGGAAACCCATCTCTTAGCCTCACACCAGCCTACGTAGGCCTTCCAAACCCTGTAACAAAATTACCCTGGAGGCCGGCTTTCTAGCCTTAATGAGGGTAGGGATTACCTGCCTAGATAGACCTCTACCCCTGAGAATCAGGGATTCAGCCGCCAGGCCGTCAAATTTAGACGCCGTAATGCAGGGTGGAGGATCGGGCCTTGTGAGAGTAGGTCTGGCCATAGAGGAAGAGTCCAAGGGCCTCCCGCTGCCAATTTCAGGACTAGTGAGTACCATGCCCTCCGGTACCAAGCTGGGGCTACCAGGATAACCGGCCTGTGCTATGATCCTGCGCCACAGGCGGGGTAGTAACTGCAGCGGGGGAAATGCATATAGAAGTTATGATTGATGCCACGGGCAAACCAACACATCGGTTCCGCAGGCCATAGGGTCCCTCGTTCGAGACATGAACCTGTCTAGCTTCTTGTTGAATCCTGATGCCATGACATCCACGTCTGGCACTCCCCACTTCTGGCAGATTGTCTGAAAAACTTGTGGATGCAGAGACCACTCCCCCGGCGACAGGGTTTGGCGACTTAGGAAGTACGCCTGCAGGTTGTCCACCTCGGGAATGAATGTCGCCGATATGCAGGGTACATAAACCTCTGCCCACCGAAAAACCAAGCTCCTCTCACTCTGAGTGGCTTGACTCTTGGTTCCCCCTTGGTGGTTCACATATATGCCACCGCTGTGGCATTGTCTGAATGACTTCTCACCGAGGACCCCTGTAATCTGGATGTCTATGCCAGGAGGGCTAGCCGAGCCGCTCAGATCTCCCAGACCTTGATGGGCAGCTGCCTCTCCGCCTCTGCCCAAGTTCCTTGGCGAGTGAACCCGTTCAAGACCGCTCTCCAGCCTTCCAGACCACTGGGCAAAACCAAGCTGCTAGAATTGCTGTCTGTAGGACACGAGTGTGGAAGCGTGCGGTATCGCCTCGAACATGGCCATTAGTTTGCCTAGTAATCGCATACATAGGCGAATAGTTGGTTCTCTTTTGCTTAGAACCAACTGAATCAATCTTTTGATAGCCTCGACCCTTTACCAGGGGCAGGAACACCCATCTTCTGTTCTGTGTCTAATCTCATGCCGAGATATTCCAACTGCTTTGTAGGTTGAAATGCTGATCTTTCCCTGGTTTAGAACCCAGCCGAACCTCTCGAGGTACTAAACCATGAGGGCTACTCCGCATTCCACCAAGGAAGCAAGTGATCTATGATTAAGAGGTCGTCCAGGTATGCTAGGACCGAGATCCCTTGGATCCTTTAGACTGACTAGAATTGGAGCTAGGACCTTTGTGAATACCCGGGGGCCGTAGCCAGCCCGAAGGGGGGGCGCCACGAATTGGAAGTGACTCTGTATCACTGCGAAGCGTAAAAACAAAAATATTTGATGTGGCTGAAAGATTGGTACATGAAGGTAACCATCCTTTATGTCTATAGAAGCCAGATCCTTCTGGAGTGTGGCGGCTGCTGACCGAACGGATTCCATCCGGAAAGAGCGAACCCTTAGGTAAGCATTTAAACCTTTTAGGTCCAAAATTGGTCTGACATCGCCGATGGGCCTTGGTATGACAAACAGATTGGAATAGAAACCTAGCCCCTGTTCTTGGGCTGGTACCTCTACCATTATGCCCTGGTAAAGCAGATGATCCAATGCCGCCCGCATTGAGGCCTTCCTTGTGGAGGAAATTTTAGAAATTCTAATCTGTAGCCTGTGGCCACAGATGATCAGACCCCCTCTGTCGGGGATCGATACCATGGCCCCTTGCCCCCAGAGGCCTGTCCTTGCGATCCATTGTTAAAAGTTTGATCGCGCAGGAGGTCCGTACTGCCTGGAATTTGAGGGCTCCGGGACAGGGGGGAGCTGCCTTTTAAATGCAGGACCCCGGAACTTCTTTTGACTGGTAAAAGGGTACTTTTGCCACTTGAAACAGTCTGAATGTATTTATCCAGATCTTTCCATGGAAGGGCAAGCCTGCCAGTAGTCTTTTACATGGGGCTCGGCCGCCCAGTTCTTCAACCATAAGAGCCTTCTCATATGCACTAAAAATAGTGACAAACGAGACGCCTGCTGGATGGAGTCATTTTATTACCTCTACCGCAAAGCACAGAGCTCTGGGAATATCCAATAACTCCTCTGCCTATTGGGCAGGGATGTCTTTAAGCATCTGTTTTGTCTGGTTCTTGAATGCCTGACAAAACTCCAATTGCAGCCACTGCTGGCTGTACCACTGCTCCGGCCGTAGCCAAGGATGCTGGAAAAAGGTGTCTCTAAACGTTTATCGACCGGGACTTTAAACATTTGTATGTTTCTCCTCAGGCCAGTTAATGATTTATTCACCCATGAGATGGCTGCGTCCACAGTTGGGAGCGCCCCTTTCTTAGAAAAATGTCTTTTCCATAGGGTAAATAACAGAAAACCTTCCAGGTGGTCTCCCATCCAGGCACTAACCAGGCCCGACCCTGCTTAGCCTCCGAGATCAGACGAGATCGGGCGCTTTCAGGGTGATGTGGCCTCAAGGACCTCACGGGTAGTTGAAAAGCAGCGCCCGAACCGGGACTTGAACCCTGGACCCTCAGACCAAAAGTCCGATGCTCTACCGACTGAGCCATCCGGGCCCCTTTTAAAGAGCAATTGGTCAGGGGAAAGAGTGCCTGAAAGCACAAATATTTCCTGGCAGACGTGCATAAAGACTACCCTATCGTCAGCTTTAGGCGGCAGAAAAAGTTCTGTCCGGTCGTCCCAATCCTGGAAAAACCAATTCCTCTAACAGAGGATGGACCGGAAAAGCTGCGTTGCTTAAAGGCGCTTTTAAAAGAACCCAAAGAGGATACCGCAGGAACCTGAGGCTCTGGAAATGTCAAATTAAATGCCGAGCGGACCATGTCTGTCAAAGACTGGACCCACAGACTCTCCGTCTGGGAGGCTGAAAACGATTCTTCAGTGGTAGATCCTTCCTCTAGGTTCTGGTCCAACCGATCCTCCTGAAATTCTAATTCCTCCGGAGAGAGAATCTCAGCATCCGAGGATACACCTTTTGGCGATGGGGATCTAGTCCGCTTCTTGCCAGAAAAAGAGCCAGCGATCATAGCTGTTAACTTTTTTCTCTAGCCCTCCTAGGGTGACGGCTAGCATCTCCTCTGTGATAACACAGGGTTGGGCTGACCTGGGCCAGCCTCAGCACCAGACCCCCTTAATGGCTTATCCAAGGTGACCCCTATAGGAATAACCTGTGGGGAAAGTATTGGCATATCATCAGAACCAGAGGAGGAACCCCTTTGTCTTTGCCTTTTCTTTTTTTGTGTTTTGATCCTGAACCCTTGGAAGCCATAATACAAAACCGAGGGACTCCGCCTACAACAACAGACTGTTATAGCCAGGAGTACAAAAAAATAAGGTTTAGGGGACAATAGGATCACTAATGCCCAAAAACGGTGGGGCTCAGTATGTTTTCCTTTATAATATTATTGTTTTTCACAACATACAGCCCCACCCCCAACATGTTTGCCAGCATTCAACCTGTTGCCAAGGGGATTTTTGGCTTAACAAAAAGTATTGGAGCTGACTCCAGCATGTAGTACCCCTTCTCGCCACCGGGAGTCACTGTGCTGCTAGCTCTACGTCCTCTCTCTTCCAGCTCAGCTTTGAACTGAGCTAAGAACGCGCCTGCTGTGTATAACAGCAATTGAAGGCACGCCCACTCTACACTGCAGTCACGCTCCCCGCCCCCCCCCCCCCCCCTCCCGAACGGCGCGAAAATTTTTCTATATGCGTGCGCGACTGTCGGGGGAGGAGAGCCCAGGAGGAGACGCACTCTGGAGCCCAGGAATGCAGGCTGGAGGACGCATCAGGCGGCAGATTTGAATCCCGGCTAGGTAAGGCTAAAAACAGGCCCCTAAGGAGTCCCTTTAGCCTAGAGACAGATCTGTCTTTTTTTTTTTAAAAGATCTTCAACCAGCGAGCAGCAGGTAGCTAGCAAACATACATAGATAGGTAGGGGGATCAAGTGATGGGGGGGGAACATTTCAGGGCATCCTGTCCATCAGACATAGTGACCATGGTGCCAATGCAGAGCATACTCAGGCTACCCCCCTTAAGATCTCCCCTGGAGAGCCTGCTGTCGAACCAAGTCCCGCAGGCTCCCCTCTTACCTGCTCCATGCCGCAGGACATTTGCAAAACGGTCCAATCTTCTCCCATTTCCGTGGGTAGCGTAGTAGACCTTCAGGCACTGGGGTGTCCTGGAAGGAACCGCTGTCCTGGACCTATACAGCACCCTGGCAAACAGGATCTTTTGGTTTAGAAAACTCCAAGTCCTGGGCCCAGCCCTCTAGAGAGGAGCATTATAGGCAAAACCCCACGGTTTGGGGCCCGGGTACTGTCCACTTTGGCACTGAGGCTCCTTGGACAGATCCGGTTAGCCCGCCTTAATCCCAAGGATGTGGAGGCAAAGCTATTCCGTGACCAACACCTAAGACACTGGCGAAAAAACTGAGGTACTTCCTCTATGGGAGGGGGTTATATAGGGAGGGGACTTCCTGTTTGAGATTGCCAGTGTCCACACCTGAAGATACTCCATATAACCCATATAGTAATGAATATGCTGCTCTGTGTCCCGTGATGTACGAGAAAGAAAAAGAAAAAATGTGGATGCTCAAACAAAAGCATTATGTGCAAGTGGCCTAAGACTACATAATAAAAGCATTTTTTTAACCGGTTCCCGACCAGCTCACATTTTTACAGGGGCAGAATGGCACCACTGCGCAAAACACACACATCACATATACATACACACACACACACACACAGTTCCCTTGAAGAGCTGTACGGGATCCGATGTGCAAGGCAGGCAATCGCTTCCAAACGTGTGCACGAGAGCCAGCATGGGGATTTGCGCGTGTAAAAAAACACACCAATCACTGTCAGGAAAGAGGAGACATATCGTTTGTTCCCATCAAGTAGGAACAAAATATGTCTCCTACCCTAGTCACTCCTATCCCCATACAGTTAGAACACACTGAGGGAACACATTTAACTCCTTTATCTAGTATTCAACCCCTTTTACCAGGGACATTTATACAGTAATCAGAGCATATTTATAGCACCGAGTATGGGTGAACTACATCGCTAACCAACAGTGAACTAAAATAAATGAATGACTGGTGAAAAAACAAACAAAATGCTGCTCAAATCGGGTATGTGCTAACAAAGAAAGGTATGAAAATAGAATGATGAGCCCAAATTGCAATACTAAAAGTGTGTGATAAAAATAAACAATCAAAATGAACAGTATACAAAGTGAATTGTGATGACAATAAAGTGAAAAAATATAAGTGAACCAAATGACACTAATGAAAATAGAATAACATAAAAGTCCAACATATGGAATCGTGCATCAAAAGTGCAAAAGCTCCTGTCCATGAACAGCAATGAAACACTCCGGATCGGTCTTCAAAGAAAATGTGCTCACAGAGCGCTTACCTCCCAAAGGAAGAAACAGAGCCTCAACGAAATCCTCAGCATTGCTTACAGAAAAAACAAATAAAAAACGCTAAACAACGGCACTACCGGTTCGGATGGAGGGGGTATCGCGTCACGTCCGGTCACGTGACTTCAGAGGATCAAACGCGTAAGGTGACCGGAAGCGACGTGTTTTTATTCATTTTTTCTGTAAGCATATTTTAGCTCCATTTAACTGTTCTAGTTTATACATACTTCACCATGAGAGCTTTTATTTCTTTACCCCATCTATGCTTTTACTCACGGTCATTGTGGTGAGCTTAATTTATTGTGGCTGTACCTGGATTTCTTCCCTACCTTGAGGACGATCCTTCCAAGCGATACTGAGGATTTCATTGAGGCTCTGTTTCTTCCTTTGGGAGGTAAGCGCTCTGTGAGCACATTTTCTTTGAAGACCGATCCGGAGTGTTTCATTGCTGTTCATGGACAGGAGCTTTTGCACTTTTGATGCACGATTCCATATGTTGGACTTTTATGTTATTCTATTTTCATTAGTGTCATTTGGTTCACTTATATTTTTTCACTTTATTGTCATCACAATTCACTTTGTATACTGTTCATTTTGATTGTTTATTTTTATCACACACACTTTTAGTATTGCAATTTGCGCTCATCATTCTATTTTCATATTTATAGCACCGATTGTTATGTCAATGCTCCCAAAAACCGTCGGAAGTTTTTTCACCTTAATGCATAGGATGCATCACGGTGAAAAAACATTTACCTTTACAACCCCCCTTTAAATCACAGCCATACAATAACTGTTAATCATAGTGGGGGGGGGGGGGGTGGTTTATGCAAAATCACCCAGACGTTTGGCCCCCCCTTTCCCCGCTGCTGGGCCATTAAGAAAGCAGTCAGCCTCTACAGTATTTGTAGCTGCTGACTATTTTTTCTGAAGGAGCATGGAGCTCCGCTTTAATGTCAACATTTAATAGAACCCACCTGTCTGACAAGCTGTTTCTTTTTGTCCTCACTCTGTTCATCACGCCCTTGCAAATCTCTCTCAAACTGAGCCTTCATGGCTTGCAAGTTAACTTCCAGGCGGAGTTTAGCATCCTCTGTTGCCTGCAATTCATCTTCAAGTTCTTCCAACTGAGTCTTCATCTCTTCTACTTGCTGTTCCAAGGCTCGTTTAGACTTTTCTAGCTCATGCACCTGGGGAAAAATTGAAAGGATGGAAAGGAAAAGATTCAAAGGATGCTTGAATAAAAAAATAAATAATAAAAAAAAAAAAATGACATGCATGCACAAACATAAGACACCCACACAAAGTGTTCATTCCACACCTCAAGCTTTGTGACATTGGGCACTTCAAATTACCGTTGGGAAATCCAAACATTCAAATTACATTTATGCAAAATGTATAATCTGCAATCACAAAATTAATAGATCAAGATTAACCTACGCTTTTCCCAACATCATCCTTGGAGCTGACCAAATCTTCCATCTCTGTACGCAGCTGTTTGTTGACCCTTTCTAATTCAGCCTTAAGTTCCAGAGCTTCCTCCAAGGAACGAGCCAAGGATAGGGCTTTGGTCTCTTTCTCACGAGCCTCTGCTTCTGCACGGTCACGTTCTTCTGCATATTTTGCAGAAACGGTCTTCTCCTCACCAAGCATCTATTAAATCAAAATATTAAAGCAAAACACTTTTAATACTCAGATTAACAAAACCTTTTCCATTCTTCAGTTTAATTTAAAAATATAATGTTACAGCATGATCACCCATATATTTTAAAATTTAAAATAGACACTTGGTTTTGACCGAGTCAACATAAGGACATCAGTTTGAGAAACCCCATTCAATTTTGAAAGCGTCAATTTGTTTTAACTGTTTGATTGCCAGAGTATTTAAAGGAGCTTAAAGGAGGAGCGAAGAGAGAACACACACATTCAAATGTTCCCTAGACAGTAAAAGTGGTTCACCCTAATTTCATTAGGTTATTGCTCTTGAGTTTACAGTAATCTTCGACAGACCAATATTTTGGGTAAATTGGATAGTCCCGTACATTTTTGGCAGCCCCACAAAGGGTGGAATCTAGTTAATCAGGAATGGCATTTCAAAACTATTTTATTATCACTTTAAAAAAAGTGAACCATTCTAAAAAGGATATAAAAAAGGTTAAAATTCACTAAGCATAAATTATGCCACATTGCAAAGTTACAATTAGCATTTTGATGGTTTCTACCTGATCAAACTTCTTTTGCTTCTTCTCCAGGTTGGACACAATCTGACGCTGGTGATCGAGATCCACACCAAGATCATCCAGCTCCTGCTGAAGTCTTGTCTTTGTCTTCTCGAGCTTGTCATAAGCAGCTGCCTTTTCCTCATAGCGTTGATTGGTAGATTCAAGGTCTTTCTGCAGTTTCTTTTTTACCTCTTCAACATTTTCTAAGGAACCAACGCTTTCTTCCATTCGCTTTTTCATATCTGCTATCTGAAAATGGGCAAGGCCATGAATCACACTATCCCATAACCGTTTGCTGCATATAAAGCTGAATTTGCAGAATACATGATTTTCACGATTAAAGCTGAATTTGCAGAATACATGATTTTCACGATTAGTTCACCACATTAGGTACAAATATTAAAAGGCATGACTACTAGAAACTTCAAGATGGAAATGAAAACATTAAAAACAGGTAATTTCTTAAAGATTTTGTTCACGCAATCCAAGCAGTATTCAAATGGAAAACCGTTCTAGCAAAATATATACTGACCCATTACATCGTAATGTTAAGTGTATAGTTAGAGTTTCAGGGAAGAACTGTCCATGCATTTAGCATATTCCAAGCAGACAAAATAAAATCCCCACTCCATTACAAACTCTTAAAACACACCTGAGCTTGCAGTGTTGAGACTTGCTTTGATAGGTTTTTCTTTGCTTCCTCCTCCTCTTCCAACTGTTCCAGGAAGCCATTTCTCTCCTCTTCCATTTGTTTGAGTTTTGTGCTAAGGCTCAGTTTTTGACGCGTCTCTTCTTGCAAGAGTTCCTAGATAAATAAGATGGAGATCATGGATAATGAAGTCTGAGGACTCCATGAATTCAGTAAAAAATTTGGTCTTTAAAAAGGCACAAAATTAAAAAATCTCTACTTTTTTTTCTTTAAACAAGTCCTTAACAAGAACTATAAAAAAAAAAAAAAAGTGTCTTATTTCAAGTGGTTGATTAAGGCTTACCTGTAGGTGCTGGAAATATCCTAAACCTCCACGGGAGGAGATATTTACAAAAAAGATGTGCGCCAATTTCTATGGCGCATGCACAGTAGGCAACAGTGCAGGGACACTTTAGAAACTCCACGATCGCAGTTTCTAAAGGAGGCCATGCTGTGACTGGCAGCCCCTGCATGGGAGTGATGTCATCTCGGCTTTGGCCAAATCACAGCGCCGAAGCCGCAATACTCGGTAGTAACGCCAGGGCAAAATGTTCGGCGGCTATTGCCGGGCACCACAGCGGTTGCTTCGATCCCAGGTGAGTATTACACACTGAGCTATAATATACTATGCATACTAGATTATGCCTTTGTCTTGCAGGTGTTTTTTCCCCCCCAAAAGTGGGTTTACAACCACTTTAAAGGCAGGTACAAAACAAAATCAAACTACTGAAGGAAATAAAAAAAAGTACAAAAGGGTACATGTCTTCTCTTTACACACTTAAACAGGAAGTAAAGCACCTAAAAATAAAAAACCCTGCAAGACAAAGGCATAATGAGCTAGTATGCATATGAGGTACTTACCTGAGATCAAAGCCCCCGCAGCGGCCCTCGTTCACCTCATCCGTCGCCACCATTACTCCCGGCGTGACTTCCGGGTATCGCGGCTCGGGCGCTGTGATTGGCCGGAGCCAAGATATTGTCAAGATCGCCTTCAACCGCACGCTCAGTGCGCCTGCGTTGTTTATGGCGCGCATGCCCATATAGACATCGGTGCAGACTTTTCTGCAAATATCTCCTAAACAGAGTAGGTTTAGGAGATATTTCTTGTCCCTACAGGTCAGCCTTAATCTAGGCTTACCTGTAGGTAAAATTGGTCTGTAAGTGTTTACAACCACTTTATTGTTGAGGCCCGACAATCACGGTTAAAAGTAACTGTCAAAGACTAGTTGTAAACTTGGCCACAGCAGGTATTCGACCCCTCCAGGTGGGCTGCATACTTGTTCCACCCGAAATACACCATTATGTATTTTAAAAAACACAAAATTCTCCTACAACGCAAAAGGTTAATAAAACTAGAAACCTTACACATACCTGAGTGTCTTGCAGCTGTGATTCCAAGGTAGAGAAATCTTTAGCAAATTTGCTAGATTTGCTGTCCGATTGAGAAAGGAGACTTGTGACATTGTCCAACTCAACCTAAAAAGACATCACAAAATATATACACCAAATTAATAAGTAAATATTCAATGCCCAAACCCTCCCCCATCTTATGGTTTGTGCAGCCCCCACTACATCAGTTTGGGGATTGCCAAACCTCCCCAATCTTTGTCCAGCAATACATTATATACACATGCACTGTACCTGCAGTCTGTTTGCCTTCTCTGACAGCTCAGCACGAAATCTGTCACCTTCTGATACTTTGACTTGCAGTTCCTGAAGCTGCACTTCCACTTTTTTTCTCTTGTGTTCAGAGTCGCCTTTGCCCTGCATAAGAGCTTTAACCTCATTGGCTAGTTCATTACGCTCACTTTCAAGTGCTTGTTTTGCCTTTTCCAAATTTCCTTTTACCTATGGAGGAAAAACAGGTGTTATTCACAGTATAGATCAACATGAAGCCAAATCAGTCTTGAGTACCATCTTTTTGTAGATTGTATAAAAAACAAAAACATTCCCAGCATGGAAAAGGGTTTGGTATTGTCAAAAGAATGCCGGTGAATAATCTGGCACAGGCAAGGCTCACCCAATGAACATTCTTCGCAATATTAACCACCCAAGGACAGAGCCTCTTTCTGAAACTTAGTGGAAGTTAAAATCATTTTTTTGCTGCAAAATTACTAAGTATATATGTTTGGGGGTTCTAACGCTAGAAAATTACTAAGTACCGTATTTATCGGCGTATAACGCGCACCTAATTTTAAGAGGGAAGTTTCAGGAAAAAAAACAAAATTTTAAATAAAGAACTTTGAAGCAAAACAAAGGTAGCTCAAAACTTTTTATTAGTAGTTAAGCACTTATCAAAGGAATGAACATATCATATTTTTTTAAACATTTCAGTTCGTTTTTTTATTGGATTTTGGAATTATTTGGGGGATTTATTTAGTGCCTGGATAATGAATGTCAGATTGTTTTTTTTTTGTTTTTTAAACGATACAACCTAACATACAACCTGTCTGACATTCATTATGCAAGCCCTGAATAAATCCACAAAATAATTCCAATAAATAATAATAAAAAAAAAACTGGAATGTTTTTTTTTTTTTAAACATTCTAGTTTTTTTTTTTTTTTTATTGGAATAATTTTGGAATAATTTGGGGGATTTATTTATTCATTGCTTGCAGGTTTTTTATTTTTTAAACATTTCAGTTCATTTAAAAAATTTTTTTTATTGGAATAAATGATTCAGGACAATGGACTCATTTATGCTCAAACACCAGCTCCCCCCTCCTCCCCCCCATTAACCCTTTAATGCTGAGTGATTTGTACCTTAATGGCAGAGCAGATTACTCTGTGGCTCCGAGTCTCGCGGTAGTCAGCGTAACCATGGTAACCCTCTGCACGGCGGGAAAGTTACGCTGACTACCGCGAGACTTGGAGCTGGAAGCGTCCTCTGTCCACTGCAGCCTCCACCCGCACAGAACCCATGCTCCGACGCCGTTTACAGCACTCGAGTGGGCACTAAAGATGTGCGGGACTGGGGATCAAGTCCCGCACTGCTCCGATGCGATAACACTGCAGTGGGGGGGATGGCTGCCGGAGATGGAGCGCCCGAGACCCGCGCATCACACAGGCTGCCCGCACATTACACAGGCTCCGATGGTGTCTCCAAACAGTATGTACAGTGTTGCAGAGTATGTACACTGTTTTTTTTGTAAATGTATATCGGGGTATACCGCGCACATCGGCGTATAACGCGCACATGCTTTTTCCACATTTTTTTCAAGATGAAAAAGTGCGCGGTATACGCCGATAAATACGGTATATATGTTTGGGGGTTCTAACACCCTAGAGAACAAAATGGCGTATTTGCGCAGCTGCCTTTTGGGGGGGGGGGGGGGGGGGAACACACCACATTGTGAGGTAAAGAGGAGGTCTAGGGCTAGAATTGTTGCTCGCACTTTAACGATTGCGGCAATATCTCACATGTGGTTTGAACACGTTTTCATGCGCTACTAGCGTATGCGTTCACTTCTGCACGCGAGATCAGTGGGACAGTGCGTTTTTTTGTTTTTTTTTTGAAGAGAAAAAAAAATGCAACAGTGTAAAAAACCTCAGATCTCATTTACACTAAAATGCAATTAAAAAAAGTCCCTTTAAGAGCCATCGATAGAAGTGATGTTTTGAGGTCACTTCAGCTCTGCAATGGTATAGAGACGGGTGGGGGCCATCTTCCCCTCACTCATCTCCATACCCAACACCAAGAAGGATCTCAATCCGCCGCAGAGACCACTTATCGAAAACCGGACTGCTCACCGAAGGGGGGAGACTGGGGTTATGGTAGATAGCTGCTGCCATTACAATATCCCTCTCCAAAGTGTATATCGGCGCGAGCCGGTCCGGAATTGGTTAAGCGCCTTCACACGGAAGCAGTGAGAATTACCTTTTTGGTCTGCTTAAGACTAATATTTGGCGCCAGGTTGATAAAGTGCCCCAGCAGAAATCATTTATAAAGAGATAGATTTACACCGATTTTAAAATTAGTTTATATATATTTTTAGTTTCCACATTACTCAGCAATATCCTAAAGTTTTTATTTTAAGACAATACAACCCCACAAGTTTCATACAATGGTGAGCTACCTATACTTTTACTATCACCTCTAGAGATCCCATAACTGGCAAGGCCAATGTAATGAATTCTCACCCATTTGTAAAGAATTGTGGGAGGGGAAAAAAATGTACAACTTCAAAAAAAAAAAAAAAAAACTCACCATGCCTCTTACTAAACACCTTGGAATGTCCAATTTCCAAAAAGGCATCATTGGGGGGTTTGTACTTTCCTGGTTTGTTAGGGTCTCAAGAAACAAGATGGGCCTTCAGTACTTTTCAATTTTCAGAGATTTGCACCACAGCTGTGGACGCCAACTTTCACACAGACCAAATACACCAATTTGGGTTATTTTTACCAAAGATATGTAGCAGTATGAAATTTCTTATTTTTAAAAAAAAAACAAAATGTTTGTCTTTAATAGCACAAAAAAAACCCCACCAAAAAACAGCCGTGTTTAAATACCACTAACAGAAGGCGCCGTGTGTGTGTGTGGGGGGGGGTTGGGGTAATTGTCATTCAAAATGTGAGCACCGAAAGCTGAAAGTTGGTCTGGTTAGAAAAGGGGTTTAATTGCCCAGTAAGTGGTTAAATGTCACTGGAACAAGTGTCCCCATTAAAGGCATCCCTTTTTTTCAGGCAACATCTCAAAATGTTGTACATTCCAGGAGGTAATCAACAGAACAGACAGCCCCTGCCGCCTAGTGGGGAAACAGGCCACAATAAAAACCTGACAAAAACAATGGCCTCCCATAAAGTTAATGGATTCTTACTCGTTTTGTCTGTTCCAACTGTTCAGAAAGCTCCTCAACAGCTTGTGCATGCTTCTGTCTGAACTCCTGAATTTGGACTTCATGAAGCCGAGCTTCCTCTTCCAAATTTTTCTTTAGGTGTGATACTTCCTGTTCACGTTTTGTTCTAAAGAAAATAGATTTAAAAAAAGTGATTTCCGATCTACAAATAGTAGACTTAGAGGCTAGATTCAAAGAAGCAAAAAAGTATAAATGTAAATACCGGAGTTCTTGCTGTGCTGCTGTGGAGTCCAAGGTATCCTCAAGTTCAGTCTTTAATGCTTCAAGTTCTTCTCCTAGATCACGCTTTTGTTTCTCTGCCTTATTACGTGCAGCTCTCTCAGCATCAAGATCTTCCTGTAGTTCACCAATCTGGGATTCTAACTCTCGAATTTTCTTAATCGCAATGTTTTTTTGAGTAGCTTCTTCCTCCACCCTAGGAATAACGTGGAAATTAAGTTTATAGAAGAAAAATAAAACATGGATAGGTAAATCATGCCCTTGTGCCACCAATGCCTATAACACTTATTAAAATGAAGCAGAGCAATGGCATTTCCTTTGTCTAAAGTGAAGCTTTCTGCAGCAGTCAAAAGCATGGCACAGCAATGGGGCTCATTACAAAAAGGAATTTTACATTTATGAACAGTCATGCTTCTTGTACAAGATTTAGGATGTAAAAAAATTTCCCTTTTCGAAACCACACTCCAAAAGAAAACAAACCCTTCATAAGAGGATTTCTGGCTTACCTGTAAAATCTATTTCTTTGAGTAAATCACAAAACACAGTGCACCTTATTCATGAGAAAATATAAAAATCTCTGCCAACCTAGCTACCTGACTTCTGAAGGTTCAAAATCCAACCCAGTCCTAGTCTGCTGTATATCCGAGCGGTCTGCTGAGAAGAAGGTATTTCAGGTGCCCTACACAATAGGGATACCACAAGTCCTCAATACCAGACCCCACCTTGGTGAAAGAATCACTTTAGTGGCTCTAAAGACACCTTTGGAGGAAATAAAGTGTGGAGGGGAGAGAAGCAAAAACTAGCTTGTAACCTTTGGACACCACCCAGTCGCAAGGGCCATCAGGTCCAGTTCATTTTTCAAGGTCTTCCAAAGCAAAACTCAAGGCTCTGACAGTATCCCCCCCTACTGGTCTGATTCTTTGGATTGAAGGCTACGCTTCCCTCCCGCAAACTCCCACTTAAGGCTGTGGAGCCATTCCTAACACAGAAGGGTGATTAAAGATGCCACAAGAAGGGCGATTAAAGGCCTTCTTCAGAAGACAAGGACCTCATTTACTGGAACCAGCAGGGTTTCATGCGAGTAGGACATTACCTTATTTTCTTGAATTGCCCTTTCATGGCATACTATGGAGACTCAGCTTTTATGGTGAATTTCATCCCAAACTGCATACATCACTTTCTGAGAATGAGCATGCACTAGAAACATTGAGATGTTTGGCAGCTGCCGGGACACAAATACAGTCACTTTAGGGGAGAGGACTCCAGAAGTGATAACTTAGTTTGTACAATGTCCAGCAGAAAGACCCCTGTGGTCGTCTATGTCAGAGCTTGGACCCAGATATTCCACTTGGGAGGCATCCTTGACAAAAGATTCCTGATGTTTCTCAAACTGCTCATGCTCCGGCAAAAAGGAGGGATAGGGAGCACGCCCATGCTTGACCCCAGGCATTCCAAACAAGTGAGAAGCCGTAGACTCACCATACAGTCCCTTTTAAACACTGCTATTGTGGCGTCTCACGCCACATGCAGAATTCAGTCAGAGCTGCCCCAATACTCAATATATGGGTAGGGGTGATACAAACACACTTGCTTTACCACAGGGACACTTACCATTTCAAGCATAACCCAAATAGACCTGAATATGAAGAACACTGTATTCTGTGTGATGTAGGATTGAGAAATTTGCTTTTTTTGCGCCAAGGCTTCCAGCACCACAGCAACAGCCAGGGGATCAAAGTCATGGTCACAAGAAGTGTTGCAAGATGCAGGCATATCTGCTGCAACCCAACAAATCAAAGATTTGTTCACACAGATTCAGCACCTTTGTATACATGGGGTGGATTTTTTTGGGATACAGAATAGACATTCACTTATAACAAGTCTCTTGCAAAGAATTTTACTAACCTTGCTAGAGCAGCCTGCAGCTCTTCCTCCTTTTTAGCTAGTTGTAACTTTAATTCAGCGATTTGTGCTTGCAGCTCTGCAATTTGATCATGCAAATCGGTACTGTCTCCCTCTAACTTGCGACGTGTCTTCTCTAGCTCCTGACGCTGCTTCTCTTCTCTGCGAAGGCGCTCTGCAATATATTTTATTATAAAGCTATCAATGTTCTTATAAACTACCATAAGCTAGTAAAAAAAAAAAATGGATTCAAGACAAAAAAAAAAAAAAAAACACAATTTGTATTGAATAGAAATTCTTTATGCACAGATTTGACGTAATTGGAGAAAGAAAAAAAAAAAAAGATCATAAATCTGCATGCTTGTTCCAAGACGGTGGATTCACACTGGAACAAGTGGGTCAGCACAACAGGCAGGCAACTAGGATGTTTAGAAATAATGACTGACATTTTTAGGCAACGACATTTGATTTCCCTTCTATAATGGAGGTTTACCTTCAAGGACAGGTGTTGGTGTTGTTTTACCCTGCAATTTCTTCTCCAACTCCTGCCTGGACCAAGTATATAAAACGTCTCTCTGGTCGGCTAGGAGGTGGATAAACACTTATGTAACCCTGAAGAACCTTTGTGGTAGCAATATATAAAAAAATCTTATCAGTTCAGGCAGTCAATCGTAGATGTAGCCTGACAACTGCAAAAAATAAAAAAAACACACACGCCCCTGTCCCCTTAGGCAGCACTTAAAATTCTAAAGTAGAGATTATGAATCCCAAATAATGACTGGTTATTTTTATTTCAAGCAAATTGAAAGGAAAGCCAACGCAGTGAACTTAATCAGTAGTAGACACCATAGCAGCGATAAAGATGCAGGAAGCACACCCGCCAAGGCCATAGAATACAAGCATGTTCTGATATAATTAGGATAATGACCGCTCAGTGGATTCAGGTACTATGATGCATCTTAAGAGATTGCATTACATTTAGTCAAAATATTTTGCCCATTTTGTCAACGATATAAATATTGTGGCAACTACTTCTTTAGCACAGAGTTGATGCATTTTATTTTTGGACTGTGGAAGCTCAATCACCACTACCTGGGAAGTCACCGAGCTGGAAAAATTACAGGCATTTCAGCTGTCAAACAATAAGCCTGTGGTCACTCCGTGACCTTCACCACCACCTTGGCAGCTCTGTATTTCAGCCTTAGAATAAGACTCATCTATATGTTAAATTTAGTTTTAAAAGCGCTAGCAGCACAAGCTGCCACAAGTACACACCATCAAATGCTTTAAAGCAACCCTCTGGCAGATTAGTAGGCAAGTCTGCTTAAAATATGTATCAAAATAATGGAATGCTCCTAGTGAGCTCTGAGGGTCATATGAAAACACTAATTGAATTCATTGCACCTTGAGGTGGCTGCATTTAAAAAAAATTCCCAAGCCCCACCTACTGAACACCATTACTCAATACCTTAAAAACTAGATGCCTGCCTGTCCAGCTGATCCGTGACCGATTCATTGACCTGAATAAATGTATTACATAAAAGCAGATAAATAACTGAATTTGTTCTTATGGTTAACAATGGAATGGATTTATCCATAAAGGCTCTGCCTCAAATTTTGTTATACCTTCCAAGTCGGAGATCATAGTTTCATGTTTGTTTTTGAGTTTAGCAAGGCTCTTGGACTTCTCCTCCTCCTCTGCTAGATTAGTGGTAAATTCAGCAATACGGTCCTCAAAAAGTTTCTTCTCCTACAAAAAAAAAAAAATTAGCACATATTTGTACATCGATGACAGGTTTTCTTTGTTTAAACATAGCTCTACATGGATACAGGAGCTATACAATTATAGATTGAGATTTTTTTTGAGATTACATGTAGGTCCTTACCTTGCTCAATTTGTTTGCCTGATCTTCCAGAATTAGTACTTCTTCCTCCATCTTCTTAAGTTTTGCCTCAACTGTGACCTTTTCCAATTGTAGCTTTTGCCTGGCTGCTTCCTCCTCCTCTAGCTGTTCCTCTAGCTCCTACACAAAATTTGAAACAGAGTTACTTTGCAACCTTCCAGACACATGACAAAAATTAAGTGCCAGGTCACACTACAGCGGCTTAGGATCAGACTTGTCAGACCTTAAGTTGCCCCAAGTCACTGGACATAAGAAATTCCATTGAAGCAAATAAGAGCCATTTTATGTACACTGAAGTTGCTCCTACTTCAGAAAAAGTTCCTGTACTACTTCAAGGAGACCCCCACAGAGCCAATTCTGTGATTGGCCACAGTCAAAGTCGCCTGTCCTGGAGGCAACATTAAGTCACGTAAGTTGCTCCAAGTCATGCTGAAGTCACCTCCAAATCACCTTGCAAAGTCGTTTGTAAGTCAGGTTGCCCCTGTGTGAACCAGGAATAAGGCTTTTCCCTCCTAGCACGATATAAATAAATGTTTTAGACTAGAGTGGCCTGCCTCCTAGGTGTGCGATTAATACCCATGCATCTGTGCTTCTTCAGATACTTCTCTGTCAAAACAGGTACACATACTTGGTTTGGAAAAATAAAATGAATGCTGTGCCATCACCAAAAAGTTTATCACGAGTAATAGCCACGGCTTGAAATGTGTTTTCAGCAAATAAACCAGAAAAATAAAAAATGGTGACTGGTAGTCCTGTACGACATGAGTTTGCAGCTCTTGGGAGTGATCTATATCACATGCAAAGTGAATGGCTTAAATGTACATAAAACGTTTTAGAACCTCCCATGAACAATTTAACTTGAGAGTAAACATTTAAAAAACGCCCGTATTGCCACGTTGCGTTTTTCCCTCAAATAGTAAAAAAGGAATCTCCATTAAAAACTGTAAACGAAAAGCAGCCAAATGCATGTTACTGCATTTACATGCCGTTACAGGCATTGGGCGTTTCAAATGCCTATAAACATCCATCCTGAACACAATTTGTTGCTTTCTAAAAAATGCTTCTGAACTCAAATGCCTAGGAACAACCATGTGTACATGTACTGATAAGATGGAGGAGAGTTCAGGGGCAGCTGAAAAAATAAATAAATAAATAAAATGGCCAACTGCTCTTAAACGTCCATTTACTAGCAGCAGTGTACATGAGGCCTTTATCAGCAAGGACTCTGCCCCTTGTAGAACCTCAGCAGCTCAGGCGGGTGGACAATTTAGTGTGTATTTACATGTTAACGGGTGAAGAATCCAATCCATTGCCATCTGTCAGTGGCAGATGGGAAATTTTAAAGCTGTAAAGCAGGGGTGTCCAAACCTGAGAGAGGGCCAGATTTGATGAAGTGAATGTGCGTAAGGGCCGACAATTTTGCCTGACATTCTGAACCATTAAAATTAGTTGTATGCATTTTCGTCTGAGCACGAATACACTGCCCAAAAATACTTTGTTGCTGTGTGTGCACACACACACACACACACACACACACACACACACACACACACACACACACACTCTCTCTCTCTCTCTCTCTGGCCCCCAACAAACCCCAGAGCTCTGCTCAGGGCAGGGATGAGCTCAAGTTGTAAAAAATATATTTTGTCTTTATCCCCAGAGAAATCTGGCCTTCATCTCTTGCTGGACTTTGGACATGCCTGCTGTAAAGGCTTAGGTCTGGTCTCAATACATGCGAGTGGCTTTCTATTTTTATGCCTTTTTCTTTCTAAATAAAACAGTGAGCATATACAGAAGGTTATTGCCTTTAATATTCGCACAAAGTCATCCATCCACCTAAGCTGCCGAGGTTTGCCAAGAGCCAGAGTCTGCCGATTAAGAAGGAAAGGAATCTGTTGAGGTGCATATTGATATTAGTCATAGGGCGTCAATATAGCGACAGGAAAGTTTGCCCAAAAGGGATACACTATTGTGTTTTCTACCTACATGTTTTGTAGCACATGCAGAGATATACATCACAAGTTGTATGGGACTACCACTTCCACAATTATATGGGCCATTTTTTTTAACACGATTTGACTATTGCTGAAAACACATTTCACAGAAACTATTAGCGATAGCGTAGCATTCATTTTTTCACACACATTCAAGAGATTTTTTCACACACTTGTGCGCAGATAATCCCAAAACACATCTTATGCAGCATTGACCTTAGGGACGTCCCCAAGCAGTGTCAAAAAAAAATTGAGGGGGTGGGAAAACACAGCAAACCAGGCTTCACCTCAAACAAACAAAACAAAAAAAGGAGTTTCTCAACGGAGGAACTCCAACCTTAAACTGCCGACTAACCTTGCGGCCAAAGGGGGCATCCGAAGATGCACTCACATCCACCTTGTAAAATTTTGAAAAAGGTGTGGATTGACGAACAGGTCGCTGCCTTACACACCTGTAAAACAGACGCTTGATGATGGAAAGCCTAAGAGGCACCAATCGCCCTGGTCGAAAGCGCCGTAACCTGAAAGGGGGGCACCACCCCTTTAGGGCATAGACCTGAAGCACGACCTGTCTGATCCACCTAGAAATGATGTCCGACGAGACCGCCAGACCCTTTTTTGGACCAGTCACCGACATGAACAGTGAGTGCGACTTCCGGAACGGAGCCGTAGCAGATAAGTATACCCACGTAGGGCCCGAACCACGTCAAAGGAATGCAAAGTGGCCTCCTTTGGGTTTTTTGGCCGAGGACATAGGGATGGTAACACAATGTCCTCATTAACCACTTCAGACCCGCGCTATAGCTGAATGACGGCTACAGCGCGGGTCTGAATATCCAACCCGCCGTCTTTTGACGGACGCCCCTTGGGGCTTTCCCAACGCGCGCTCCAGAGCGCACAGCGGGGAAAGCTCTGTGTTGGCCGTGTCCCTAGGACACAGCCAATCACAGATCGCGGCGAACGGACAGAGTGGCCGGTTGCGATGCGATCTGTGTGGCGAATGAGAGATGATCTCATATAGATCATCTCTCATTGCCGTTTTACACAGAGACAGCGTCCTGTCTCTGGAGGAGGAGACCGATATGTGACCCTTGTACATAGGGACACAGATCGGCCAGTCCCCCCAGTTAGAACACTATGTAGGGAATACATTTAACCCCTTCCTCACCCCCTAGTGTTAACCCCTTCAATGCCAGTCACATTTATATAGTAATTAGTGCATTATTATAACACTGATCGCAGTATAAATGAATGGCGCCAAAAATGCATCAAAAGTGTCCGATGTGTCCGCCATAACGTTGCAGTCCCAAAAAAAACGCAAATCTGCGCCATTTCTAGTAAAAAAAAAACATAATTCTGTCCCCTATTTTGTAAGCGCTATAACTTTTGCGTTGCGCAAACCAGTCGCTTATTGCGATTTTTTTTTTTTTTTACCAAAAATATGTAGAAGAATACGTATCAGCCTAGACTGAGAAAAAAGTTTTTTTTTTTTAAATTGGGATATTTATTATAGCAACAAGTAAAAAATATTGTATTTTTTTTCAAAATTGTCGCTTTTTTTTGTTTATAGCGCAAAAAATAAAAACCGCATAGGCGATCAAATACCACCAAAAGAAATCTCTACTTGTGAAAAAAAAAAAAAAAAAAAACACATGTCAATTTTGTTTGGGAGCCACGTCACACGACCGCGCAATTGTCAGTTAATGTGACACAGTGCCGGAAGCTGAAATTTTACCTGGGCAGGAGGGGGGTATATGTGCCCAGTAAGCAAGTGGTTAATGTGAAAAGCCGACACAACCTTTGGGAGAAATGACGGCTGCAGCACCACCTTATCCTTGTGGATGACCAAGTAGGGAGCCTTGCTGACCGAGGTAATTGCTACCAGAAAAAACACTTTCTGGGACAGAGTCAACAAGGGGATCTTTCGAATATCCTCAAAGGGAGCGTCTTGAAGCACCGAGAGGACTAAATTCATGTCCCATGGAAGCAGTGGAGGATGCACAGGAGGGGCCACATGCTGGACCCCCTGCACAAACGTATGCCCCAGGGAGTGCGCCGCCAAGGGTCACTGAAAGCAAACAGCAAGAGCCGAAATCTGACTCTTAACCGTACTTAAGGCAAGAGCCTGATCCACTACCCGCTGTAAGAACAGCAGAATCCAGGACATCACGTATGTACAGGGATGCCATTTCATCTCTTCACACAGAGATGTAGGCCTTCCACATACAATAGTAAATCTTACGTGAAGTAGACTTCCGTGCTCGTAGCATGGTAGAGATCACCGAGCGTGACAGGCCACGGTCCTTCAGCACCTGGCTCTCAAAAGCCACGCCGTTAAAGCCAGCGACTGTAAAGCAAGGTGAAAGATCGGACCCTGCGACAGAGCTTCTCTCAGGGGTAGACGCCAAGGGACGTCTGCCACCAGATGCACCAGGTCCACGTACCAGGAATGGCACGGCCAATCTGGGGAGATCAGGATCGTTGGAATCCCCTCGGCTTCCACTCTGCGCAGCAGAAGAGGAAGAAGCTTCAGAGGAGGGAAGGCGTAGATTAGGCGATAGTGACCCCATGGAGCCAAACGCGTCCGCCTACAGGTCTCTTGACCTGGCCACGAACCGTGACACCTTCCGATTGAGACGGGATGCCAGAAGGTCCAAGTCCGGAGTGCCCTATTTTTGGCACAGACCCTGAAACACCTCCGGGTGTAGTGACCACTCTCCTTGGTCTAGTGTTTGGCGACTTAGATAATCGGCTTGCCAATTCTGTACCCCCGGAATGTACACGGCCGACAGAGCCGGAATGGACCTTTCCGCCCACCGAAAGATGTGCGCAACTTCCGTCGCTGCAGCAGAGCTCTGTGTGCCTCCCCGATGATTGACGTATGCCACGGCTGTGGCGTTGTCGGACTGGATCCTGGACCGGTCTGTCCTGTAGACCCAGGGACCACTTTGCGAGGCATAACTTGATTGCTCGGAGCTCCAGCCCATTGATTGGAAGGCGGGACTCCTCCCGAGTCCAGCGCCCCTGGGCTGACTGGGTACCCCAGACACCCCCCCAGCCGGAGAGGCTGGCATCCCGCCGTGACTACTGTCCAATGGCACGGCAGAAACTACTTCCCGGCCCGAAGCACCGGAGACGTTGGCCACCACACCAGGGAGGCCTTGACCAGTCGACTCACCTGAATCTGGTAATCCAGAGACGAAGGGAGCTTGTCCCAACGTGACAGAATCTCCTTCTGTAACACACTGTTGTGGAATTGGGCATACGGGACTGCCTCGAAAGAGTCCACCATCAGACCCAGAACCCTCATGCAGAATCGAAGAGACGACCACTTCTGGGTCGTCAACCGCTGCACCGCAGACTGTAGTGTCTGAAGTTTTTCCGGTGGGAGGAAAACTCTTGCCTCCGAGGAATCCAGGAGTAACCCCAGGTATTCCAGTCGCTGAGACGGTACCAACACTGACTTCTGGACATTCAGAAGCAAGCCGAATTCTCGAAGGGTCTGACAGGTGATGGACACAACCTCTTCTAACTCTGAGCTTGAGGAAGCTCTCAGGAGAAGGTCGTCCAGGTATCCCACGATAGCGATCCCGCGCTGCCTCAGCAAGGCTAGAATCGGGGCGAGCACCTTGGTAAAGACCCTTGGTGCCGAAGGCCAGTCCGAACGGGAGGGCCACAAGTTGAAAGTGGTCCTCTCCGATCGCAAAGCGCAGAAATCTCTGGTGCTTTGTGCATATGGGAACATGCAGGTATGCGTCCATGATGGCCAGGGACGCCATAAAGTCCCCCTGATGGCGCGCTGCCACTACCGAGTGAATCGACTCCATCCTGAATTTTTGCACTTTGACAAAACAATTGAGGGCCTTGAGGTCCGGGATTGGACGGGCCCCTTCCTTCTTGGGGACTACAATCAGATTGGAGTAAAACACCTGAAACCGTTCCATCGAGGGAACCACCACAATCACTCCCCTGGCCAGTAGATCCTGGACAGCCCCCCGACTTGGCGGGCGGAAAAAAAAATGCTTAGGGGTAGTAAAGAAAGGACCTTGCTTACAGCGAGGTTCCTTACCCTTCCCAGATTGCGGGGAGCCCCAAAAAGCCATTCACCCTTAAAGGGTAAATCCACCAAAGCCTTTTTTGAGGACTGGTCCGCAGACCAACACTTCAGCCACACGAGGCAGCGTAGTACCACTGGGTAGGCGGAGGCCCTGGAAAGCAAGAGGAGCGTATCTAAGGCCGACTCACAAACTTAAGGCCTTGTACCAACTGGTCAGCCAGGTCCATGCAGGCCTCTGAAGCATTCTGTGCCGCAAACTCCTGCAGCAAGACCTTTGCCCGTTCGGTAAGTGTCTGCGACTGCCGAACCCACTACTGTGAACAGAGCGGGCCACAGCCTCAGCTCTCTTATCTGCTGGGTCGGTAAAGGCAGGAGCCCCTTCCACAGGCAATGTGGTGGATTGCTCAGTATGGACACCGGGGGGGGGTCCACTGGCGGAGGAGAAATCCACTTTTTTTTTAAAGTCTGCCTCAAAAGGATAATGGACCGCAAAGTATTTTGGCACAGCAAAAACTGTGGCTTATCCCATTCCTTGTACAACAGTTTGTCCAGATATGCAACACAAGGAAACACTTTTGCAGTGCGGGGCGGCTTGCGGAACCCAAAAGGGACCGGCACATCCGATGCCTCCGCCAAATCCTCAAGTTTTTGAGTATCCCGCACTGCAGTGATAAGAGCTCCAATGAACGCCTTGTCATGCGCTGACCCTGAAGCAGAGTCATCCTCACTGTCCGTGTGGGCCAAGCCTGCATCTGATATGACAGAACCAGAGCCAGATGCAATAGCAGGGTCTGGTTCCGTGTCATACACATGTTTAAAAATACAGTGACACAGCAGAAAAGACACAGCCAGCACATACAGCGACTCCCCCACACAAAACAGCAACTCGCAACACACGGGCCCCTGGTAGTGAAAGAACCCCCCAGGAGGGCCACCCCTTACAGCCACCACCCAGTATGGGAAAGGGAGAGAGGAAAGCAGGGCGTACCCTCATTCGACCTCCCCAGGCAAGAACCAGCCATACTACCCTTGCCAGGGCCAGGGCAAGGGGCCACTACTTACCTGTCCTGCGATACCTGGCTGGTCGCAGGACAACATACGCTAAATGGCATGGCTGTCGGCCAGACACACTGACAAAGCCATAGAGACCGGTCATGTGTGCCCTGGAACATGTAGTTGAAGGCCATGTCTACTACTGACGCTAGGCAGGGAAAAAAAATGGAGCTGCTGAGTCAGAGAGTAGGTTATACCCGGGGGACCACGCCCTTGGGAGGAGCTGTACTGAGGAAAGTGTTTAACACTTAAAGTGTCGTTTTCTGCCTAGTCTCTCCTGGAAGGAGAGATATAATACCCTAAGGTCAATGCTGCAGTGTCCGTCCATGAACGGAAGATAAATTACTTTTAAAAAAAATGACATTTAAAAACGATCGTGAGTGGGCTTCACATTTTTCAGGTTCTGAAAAAACGACAAAAAAAAAAAAAATCGAACATGCTGCATTTTTTTAACGACGTTTTAAACAATGTCGTTTTTCGAGTTGTCAAAAATGATCGCGTGTGGGCTTAAACGATGCGAAAAACCTGCTTACAAGTTATGAGACGGGAGCGCTCGTTCTGGTAAAACTAGCACTCGTAATAAAGTAAGCACATTCATCACGCTGTAACAGACAGAAAAGCACGAATAGTCTTACCAACACAAAATCAGCAAAAAGCAGCCCCAAGGGTGGCGTCATCCGCATGAAACTGCCCCTTCATAGTGCCGTCGTAAGTGTTGTACGTTACCGTGCTTTGCTAGAGCATTTTTTTTTTTTTAACGATCGTGTGTGGGCAACGTAGTTTTAATGATGAAGTTGAAAAAACGACATCCTTAACCTGGCTTGTTGACTGGAAATACAGCAAGTCTCTTCCCTTGCTGGGGAAGTTACGGTTGTTTATCGCACCTTAGTGACTGCTGCTACGTTGCTAGAGGATCAATCATCTGAAATTTCCCTTAAATAACTCAATAAAAGAGCTCTTAACTTGAAAATAGCTCAGCCATGTCAAACTTACAAATTGTAAAGGAAGAGGAGGGGGCAGGACAGGGTGGGAGGTGACTCCTTGACAAAAGAAAGGTTTGTTGGTCCCCTCATCCAACTGCATGTGCTAGAAGCAGGCAGTCAGCTTGCCCTGAAGAAATCCAATGGTAAATTGTTGCATGATCCAGCAGCTGTCCTCTCATATCCATGTGTACAATTACAGTGTTAAGCCAATAAGCACTACGCATAGCTGCTTTTTGCAGGAACTTTTCATCAAGTCATGCTGTAGAAAAATGTAAAAAACAGAAATATCACATTTGGCATACCCCAATATTTTGCTGCATTTTCTTCTTCTCTGTCTGCAAATGTTGACATCTTTCCTCCTCCTCTTCAACCCGAGACTCCAAATCATGCAAGATTTCTTCCAATTCTTGTTTTTTAGCTGCTAAACGAACTCTGATTTCCTCTGCTTCTGCACAGAGTTCAATCTCGGCTTGTAGCTGTTCTTGCAGTTGCATTTTTTCTTGTTGAAGCTAAAACCGGTAAAGTAATTTAAACAAATCACAATGTGAATATAAAATATGCTTTAAAAGCCTTTACTATCCATGACCTGGAAAGTTCTCTAGTGGTGACCAAACTGACTATACATGGTTTGGTCGAACACCTGTCATGCTAAACATTACCCCTTTTTTTTTTTACAACTTTTACATTTGTAGAATGTCAAAATAGACAAAGTTACCTACTTTAAAGCAGAACTCCAGGCAAAACATGTTTACACATTGCAGGTTTCCTACCTTGACTGAATAGGTTATCCATATTCTGTTTCACTCAGTTGCTATGAAATAGCCCATTTCTAAATGAAACTGTTCACTCTTAGTGGCTGTAAGAGCACTGGCTGCTATGCATTGTATTCCCCCAGCCACTGATCTCGTCACAGCCCACTTGTAGTTCTTTCTCCAGTAAGCCATGCTGTATTTTTTCTTTGCTCACTAGTGGGCAGACTTGGGAGTCCTGGTCTGTACTGCCCATCAAGGCAGTGTTCTAAGAATGCCAGGTCATAACACCCTGGGAGAGGTGGAAGTTATATAGCGCTCGTTGTAGAACCAAATATTAAAAAATTATATTAAAACTTTAAAGCTGCGATAATAAAAAGGTTATACAACCTCAAACATGATATACAAAAACAAAAAATCGCGCTAAAATACTGCCAATAAAACTGTGTATGATGGATAATGAACAATGAGTTTAGTCCATATACATGTGAAAAAATAATAAATGCACAAAATGAAGTGCAATTTAAAAGTTCAATTAATCAATGAACAGTTCATAGTGAAGATCTCCCAGGAGTGGACATTGATGACAAACTTTTTGAGAAAAAAGTGTTGAAAGGAAACACCTCCACCATAGGAATGAATGGCCTCTTACCAGATGCACATTACAGAAAAGCCTTATGATATAACACAGCAGTCAGCGGGAACACATCCAACCTCCAAATCACAAGAAATAGTTCAATGATAGGCATCCAATACAAGTTGAGCCGGCCGGCTAGCACACTCCGCCCGTGTCTTCCGGGTAGAGAGAGAATTTGCGCGATGACGTCAGCACGTCGCCTCCCTACGTTTCGTCGCTACAAGGACGTGTTCACGGGATACAGGCGGCGTGCTGAATCACCGCATTATGTATGCACAGCGTGACGCGCGGCCTCGACGTCAAACACGTCAGGTCGCCCGCCCGCCATCTTAGATACTGGAAGAAGACACCCCGTGGCTGCCATCATTGGTAACAGAAAAGGAATCTTCTCACCAGGGCAGACGCTATTTGTTATATATAACATCATGCCAATAAAATAGCTAAAATAAACCTCCAAGCTGACACCAGTTATTGCCATTCTGGAAGGGAAAAAAAACGTACAAAGTCGCTCCCTTAATGATGGCAAGCACAGCGCGCCTCTTCCGGACATGGTTAAAGCTCACATCCGTTGTGCTTAACCCCCACGTCCAACCATGGCGAGTAAGCTACAAAAAATCAACATGTCATCCATATCTATTGCTAGACATACATAAACATATATTTATAGTTTGCACAGAAATGATTAACATATATAAGTCAATATCCAATATATAGTATGTGACGTGCAGCCTCGATACTAATCACACAGGGCCATACGCCCGCCATCTTAGATAGTGGAAAGGGTGGATGACTGTAGTAATAAATGCAGTAAATTCCCTTACAGGTATGACACTAAAAATTGTCATACCACCGGGATTCTGCGCAATAATAATATTAAACTAAAACTGAGGAATTAAAAACGGGCAAATACAAAACAGTGCTATCCCATTAAGGGGTCAATATAGCACATCTTGTCTGAGCAAAGACAGGACTCATATCGAATCTGCTCGCACACCAAGGTACTACAAATGAACATAGAAAACAATGAACCTGTTATCCTTATATAATCCTCTACCTCCTTAACGTATATATTACTGGTTTACACAGAGAATATATAAAGAGTAATGCATGGAATGTTAAAAAAAATATTTTTGAAGATAATAATAAATAAAAAATAATAAATAAAGAAGACCTCACCTTACTAATATTGTGTTATGAAGGTGCATCAAAAAATATTCAGTGGTTGGGAACCCCTTTCTCAAGAGTTGGCAATGAAACAATTCACGTCCACCTCTATGTTGAGGCCAAATGGGGTATAACATTTTAATTTATGAACCCATGACATTTCTAATTTAGAGATGGTTCTCACAAGGTGGCTACCTCTCCAGTGAGGATTGAATTTATCAATACCTAAGAAGATAGTGTTTTTAGGGTTCTTATTATGAACAAGTAGATAGTGTTTTGACACAGAGTGTTTAGTGTACCCCAACCTGATGTTGTTTATGTGTTCGTTTAAGCGTACCTGTAGGGGGCGCTTCGTCCTGCCCACATATTGCAGACCACACGGGCACTGCAACATGTAGACCACTCCCTTGGTACTACACGTAATGAAGGGTTTGATGGAATATTCCTTGGAAGTACAGGAGGAACTAAAATTAGTAGTTCTCCTTGTGCTGCGAACATTTAGGCTACAAACTTGGCACCTGCCGCATTTGTAGTAACCCGTAAGATCCGATAGGAATCTAGACTCCATACTAGGCGGATTTAGAATATTAGGAGCTATTTTGTCTTTGAGAGACGCAGCTCCACGAAAAACAACCTGTGGTTTGATAGGGAGCAGGTTACCCAAAACTCTGTCATTTTTTAAAATGTGCCAATGTTTGTTTATTATATGTTTGATGTTGGCATATTGACAAGAATAATTGGTTATGAACGGATTTTTGAAGTTGTTATTGGTACCTCTATCTATTTTAACCCGCAGAAGATCAGATCTATCTACCGCTTGAACCAATGCCAAGGTGTTAGTCAAAAATTCTTTGGAGTAACCTTTTTCTATGAAGCGTGAGGTCAAAACATCAGCTTGTTTCATAAAGGTCTCAACCTCTGTACAGTTACGTTTCAAACGAAGGTACTGGCTCTTGGGAACGGACTTGAGCCATGAGGGGTGGTGGCAACTGTTCTTTGGAATAAAGCCATTCCTATCGGTGGCCTTAAAGAAAGTTGATGTGACGAAGTGGCCATCACCGACAGAAATCGTCAAGTCCAAAAAGTTTATACTGTTGTCACTCACCTCATGACTTAAATGTATGCCCCTATCATTGATGTTAAGGGAGGTCATAAATTGGTTCAAATCGGACTCCGTCCCATCCCACAGGAGGAGGATGTCGTCAATGTACCTTGCCCATAATAATATATGAGGCCTGGTACTAATACAGACGACATCCTCCTCCCATTTGGCCATGAAAAGATTGGCTAGGCTAGGGGCGTATTTAGCGCCCATAGCAACCCCCCGGTCCTGTCTAAAAAAGCGTCCATCAAACCAAAAGAAATTATGCATAGCGGCATATTCTAATAGTTCCATGATATAAGAAACCTGTTTAGTGGGCAGACCTGAATCTTTTCTTAAAAAATATGAAACTGCTTCTAGACCCAATTGGTGAGGAATTATGGTATAGAGCGAAGTAACATCCGCAGTAACCATCAAAAGGTTTGCCGGAGGGATAATATCAGCTAACAAGTTGATAATATGCCTAGTATCTTTAACATATGAAGGCATACTGCGTACTAAAGGCTGTAGATAAAAATCAATGTACTTGCCCACTCGGGACGTAATGGAATCAATTCCACTAATAATGGGTCGTCCCGGGGGGCAGGTAGGGTCTTTATGCACTTTCGGGAGATAATAAATGATGGGGATTCTTGGACATTCGGGGATAAGGAATGCCTTCTCCTTTTTATTTAGAATCCCAAGGTTGAAACCTTTCCAGATTAGTTTATCAAGTCTCTTTTTGTATTTGTCGTTAGGATTTAGCCTTAAAGGGGAATATGTGTCTGTATCTGCAAGCAGACGTTCCATTTCTCTCATATAATCAACTTTATTTAAAACAACTATCCCCCCCCCTTTATCCGCCGGACGGATAATGATGTCTTTATTGTCACATAAAGATTCGATACCCCTCATGATATTCTGTTTGGTTTTCACCTGTTTAACCTTAATATCTTCTAAATCTTTCAAGGCAAGTTCTCTAAAAACTTTTAAAGAAGGTGCCAAATGGCCTGGTGGGTTATACACAGAGGCATTGGCTAAGCCAGAATGTACGTAGCTATGAGAGGAGGTTCTGGATGGATTAAAGGGGTTAGAAGCCATATATCTTTGAACATTAAGCTTTCGGACATAACGATGTATGTCCATATACGTACCAAATTTATTTAAATTTTTGGGGGGGGCAAATTTAAGTCCCTTATCAAGGACTGCTAATTCTGAGTCATTAAGGGGGTGGTCACTCAAGTTAAAAATGCCAGCCCCCGTTACTTTCTCGGCCTTTTGGGACTGAATGCGCCACCCCCCTCTGGTCCCTCTTTTAGTTCTCCTACCCTTTTTATGCCTTGTCCCACGCGTGGAAAACCCCACTGTGTTTGTGGCTGTGAGTATGATTCTAGTTGGTTACCATCATGGCATAAACTATACCCTCCACTCGCACCTTGTTGGTTGACTCCTGTTATGGGAGTCAATATCCCACTGTGTATGTAATTCAGATATAGTGAGATTTTTTAAGGGGAGGGCGGAATCAGCCCCCTCCGAATTTTCGTCCCCAAACGGGAAATAGTATACATCGTTATGTCCGAAAGCTTAATGTTCAAAGATATATGGCTTCTAACCCCTTTAATCCATCCAGAACCTCCTCTCATAGCTACGTACATTCTGGCTTAGCCAATGCCTCTGTGTATAACCCACCAGGCCATTTGGCACCTTCTTTAAAAGTTTTTAGAGAACTTGCCTTGAAAGATTTAGAAGATATTAAGGTTAAACAGGTGAAAACCAAACAGAATATCATGAGGGGTATCGAATCTTTATGTGACAATAAAGACATCATTATCCGTCCGGCGGATAAAGGGGGGGGGATAGTTGTTTTAAATAAAGTTGATTATATGAGAGAAATGGAACGTCTGCTTGCAGATACAGACACATATTCCCCTTTAAGGCTAAATCCTAACGACAAATACAAAAAGAGACTTGATAAACTAATCTGGAAAGGTTTCAACCTTGGGATTCTAAATAAAAAGGAGAAGGCATTCCTTATCCCCGAATGTCCAAGAATCCCCATCATTTATTATCTCCCGAAAGTGCATAAAGACCCTACCTGCCCCCCGGGACGACCCATTATTAGTGGAATTGATTCCATTACGTCCCGAGTGGGCAAGTACATTGATTTTTATCTACAGCCTTTAGTACGCAGTATGCCTTCATATGTTAAAGATACTAGGCATATTATCAACTTGTTAGCTGATATTATCCCTCCGGCAAACCTTTTGATGGTTACTGCGGATGTTACTTCGCTCTATACCATAATTCCTCACCAATTGGGTCTAGAAGCAGTTTCATATTTTTTAAGAAAAGATTCAGGTCTGCCCACTAAACAGGTTTCTTATATCATGGAACTATTAGAATATGCCGCTATGCATAATTTCTTTTGGTTTGATGGACGCTTTTTTAGACAGGACCGGGGGGTTGCTATGGGCGCTAAATACGCCCCTAGCCTAGCCAATCTTTTCATGGCCAAATGGGAGGAGGATGTCGTCTGTATTAGTACCAGGCCTCATATATTATTATGGGCAAGGTACATTGACGACATCCTCCTCCTGTGGGATGGGACGGAGTCCGATTTGAACCAATTTATGACCTCCCTTAACATCAATGATAGGGGCATACATTTAAGTCATGAGGTGAGTGACAACAGTATAAACTTTTTGGACTTGACGATTTCTGTCGGTGATGGCCACTTCGTCACATCAACTTTCTTTAAGGCCACCGATAGGAATGGCTTTATTCCAAAGAACAGTTGCCACCACCCCTCATGGCTCAAGTCCGTTCCCAAGAGCCAGTACCTTCGTTTGAAACGTAACTGTACAGAGGTTGAGACCTTTATGAAACAAGCTGATGTTTTGACCTCACGCTTCATAGAAAAAGGTTACTCCAAAGAATTTTTGACTAACACCTTGGCATTGGTTCAAGCGGTAGATAGATCTGATCTTCTGCGGGTTAAAATAGATAGAGGTACCAATAACAACTTCAAAAATCCGTTCATAACCAATTATTCTTGTCAATATGCCAACATCAAACATATAATAAACAAACATTGGCACATTTTAAAAAATGACAGAGTTTTGGGTAACCTGCTCCCTATCAAACCACAGGTTGTTTTTCGTGGAGCTGCGTCTCTCAAAGACAAAATAGCTCCTAATATTCTAAATCCGCCTAGTATGGAGTCTAGATTCCTATCGGATCTTACGGGTTACTACAAATGCGGCAGGTGCCAAGTTTGTAGCCTAAATGTTCGCAGCACAAGGAGAACTACTAATTTTAGTTCCTCCTGTACTTCCAAGGAATATTCCATCAAACCCTTCATTACGTGTAGTACCAAGGGAGTGGTCTACATGTTGCAGTGCCCGTGTGGTCTGCAATATGTGGGCAGGACGAAGCGCCCCCTACAGGTACGCTTAAACGAACACATAAACAACATCAGGTTGGGGTACACTAAACACTCTGTGTCAAAACACTATCTACTTGTTCATAATAAGAACCCTAAAAACACTATCTTCTTAGGTATTGATAAATTCAATCCTCACTGGAGAGGTAGCCACCTTGTGAGAACCATCTCTAAATTAGAAATGTCATGGGTTCATAAATTAAAATGTTATACCCCATTTGGCCTCAACATAGAGGTGGACGTGAATTGTTTCATTGCCAACTCTTGAGAAAGGGGTTCCCAACCACTGAATATTTTTTGATGCACCTTCATAACACAATATTAGTAAGGTGAGGTCTTCTTTATTTATTATTTTTTATTTATTATTATCTTCAAAAATATTTTTTTTAACATTCCATGCATTACTCTTTATATATTATTCTCTGTGTAAACCAGTAATATATACGTTAAGGAGGTAGAGGATTATATAAGGATAACAGGTTCATTGTTTTCTATGTTCATTTGTAGTACCTTGGTGTGCGAGCAGATTCGATATGAGTCCTGTCTTTGCTCAGACAAGATGTGCTATATTGACCCCTTAATGGGATAGCACTGTTTTGTATTTGCCCGTTTTTAATTCCTCAGTTTTAGTTTAATATTATTATTGCGCAGAATCCCGGTGGTATGACAATTTTTAGTGTCATACCTGTAAGGGAATTTACTGCATTTATTACTACAGTCATCCACCCTTTCCACTATCTAAGATGGCGGGCGTATGGCCCTGTGTGATTAGTATCGAGGCTGCACGTCACATACTATATATTGGATATTGACTTATATATGTTAATCATTTCTGTGCAAACTATAAATATATGTTTATGTATGTCTAGCAATAGATATGGATGACATGTTGATTTTTTGTAGCTTACTCGCCATGGTTGGACGTGGGGGTTAAGCACAACGGATGTGAGCTTTAACCATGTCCGGAAGAGGCGCGCTGTGCTTGCCATCATTAAGGGAGCGACTTTGTACGTTTTTTTTCCCTTCCAGAATGGCAATAACTGGTGTCAGCTTGGAGGTTTATTTTAGCTATTTTATTGGCATGATGTTATATATAACAAATAGCGTCTGCCCTGGTGAGAAGATTCCTTTTCTGTTACCAATGATGGCAGCCACGGGGTGTCTTCTTCCAGTATCTAAGATGGCGGGCGGGCGACCTGACGTGTTTGACGTCGAGGCCGCGCGTCACGCTGTGCATACATAATGCGGTGATTCAGCACGCCGCCTGTATCCCGTGAACACGTCCTTGTAGCGACGAAACGTAGGGAGGCGACGTGCTGACGTCATCGCGCAAATTCTCTCTCTACCCGGAAGACACGGGCGGAGTGTGCTAGCCGGCCGGCTCAACTTGTATTGGATGCCTATCATTGAACTATTTCTTGTGATTTGGAGGTTGGATGTGTTCCCGCTGACTGCTGTGTTATATCATAAGGCTTTTCTGTAATGTGCATCTGGTAAGAGGCCATTCATTCCTATGGTGGAGGTGTTTCCTTTCAACACTTTTTTCTCAAAAAGTTTGTCATCAATGTCCACTCCTGGGAGATCTTCACTATGAACTGTTCATTGATTAATTGAACTTTTAAATTGCACTTCATTTTGTGCATTTATTATTTTTTCACATGTATATGGACTAAACTCATTGTTCATTATCCATCATACACAGCTTTATTGGCAGTATTTTAGCGCGATTTTTTGTTTTTGTACATAACACCCTGGGGTCTGTCTCACCTCCTATATATATTCAGCTAGAAGTCTCTGCACCTCCTCCACAAGTAACAGTATTAAAAAAACACACACACGGTCAAAGTATCTAACACGTCACCTTTTTTCTAGGTAAATATATTTCTAAAGATGCTATTGACATGAAATTTTTACTACATGTCGGTAACACATGCAATCCACACATACAAGAAAAAAAAAAAACAGTCAGAAATCAAGTTGTGTAATTAAATAGAATAAGGACGGGATTAAAAATAAAAAAATAAAAAAAGTACTGAACGCCTGAAGGGGAGGTGCAAAAAGGCATGGAAAGACAAGACACCAGCTGAAATATATCAGTAATTGGAAAGCAATCTGGTCCTTTGTCGGTGCAAATTATAATCAGCTGGTTCAGCCTCAACTGATGGCCTATACCAGGGATCTCCAAACTACGGCCCTCCAGATGCTGTGGAACTACACTTCCCATGAGGCATTGTAAAACTCTGACATTCATAGACATGACTAGGCATGATGGGAATTGTAGTTCCTGAACACCTGGAGGGCCATAGTTTGGAGACTCCTGGCCTATACTATATAGGGTTGTCCCGATTCCACTTTTTTAGGACCGAGTACAAGTACCGATACTTTTTTTCAAGTAGTCGCCGATACCGAATACCGGTACTTTTTTTTTAAACGTGTCCCCAAATGCAGCCATGTCTCCGCAGCCATGTCCCCCATATCTAGCCGCCAAAAGCCGCCGCACGGAGATCACAGCATTTATTTGAATAGCTGTTTTGCCCGCACGTATAGACACTCCCCCTTGCTCGGGATTGGACAGATCACGATCACCCATCCAATCCCGAGCAAGGGGGAGTGTCTATACGCAACGGGAACATTACAGCTATTCAAATGAAAGCTGTGATGTTCCTGCACGCCGTTTAACCCATGCGGCGGCGGCTTTCGATGCGGCGACGGCATGGGGAGGGGCGGTGGGTGTATTCTATTTAGGCATCGGGGGTGTTTGCGGGAGTACAAATACTCCCGCAAATACTTGGTATCGGTCCCGATACGGGTATCGGGACAATCCTACTACTATATTACCAAGGTATCACACAAGAAACATCTCATGATGGTTAAAAGCAAAGAGCTCAATAAAAAACGAAAGAATGAGGGCTAAAACAAAAACTGACAAGTTCATTAAAAACATGAATCTACATAACGTCAGTCTCAAAATAAACCAGTAAAAGGCAGCAAAAAATTATAATTAGGATTCATGTTTTAGCATTTTTGAAGCCAATAGGTTAGGAAATGTATAGAAGCATGTGCTATGTAAAAGATCATCCAAAAGTTTTGATGCAAAGGGCTCACCTGTATCTGCAAGTGTTCCATTTCTGAAACTTTCTGTTCAGAGGCAGTTTGAAGGTCTTTTACTTTCTGAAGTTCTACTTCTTTTGACTGCAGCTCTTCATCAAATCTATTAGCTTGTAAGAGTGGCTTAACCTAAAACAATTACATTTTTATTTTGGTTAGATCAGATCACGATACACAGTAACTAAATTCTCAAAAGCAATACTACTTGGCATTCCTATTGATCTTTTAAAAAAGGTGAGTTTTTCCTGTCTCTTGGACTTTTAATTGTACTGTGTTTCTTTTTTTTTTTAATTGCAGCAACCAATTCATTTAGGATTGAGAAACAAAGCAAAAATTAATCTGAATCTTTGAGCAAGTTGTCCCAATGCACTCCCAACTAACATTTTGGAGATGGCCATCTGAGAAATGACAGAGCAAAGAGGAGCACACCATCATACAGTGCCAACAGTTTGCACATCACTTTACAACATGAGGGCAGATAGTACAGTTCTGAAATAGAATTCAATGCAGTAAGAATTAGAGCTTACAATCTAAAAGGGAGGGTCAAGTGATACAAAAGTGCAATAATTGTGGTGGATGAGCGGATTGAGAAAATAAAAGCAATTCCAAAGGATGGGAGAGGCTCGGCAGAATTCCTGGGAAGCAAGCACAGGAGTAGATAGGGAAACTGGAGACCAGGAAGGAAGTCTGAGGAATCGTGAACAATTTGGTTAGTATCCAGAGACTAGGCTAGTGATTTAGCTGGGGGGCCAAATTGTGGATAGCTCTGCAGTTAGTATTTTGAATTTAATTTGTTGAGTGAGGGGCAGTCAATAGAGGGATTGTCAGATGTGGAGGGGTTTGTAAGGTGAATGAGTCGGGTCACGGCATTAATAATGGTCTAAATAGGCGATAGTTTATTTAAAAAGGTAAGCCAATGAGGAGGGAGTTGCTGTAGTCGAGAGAGAACCAGTGAGTGGATTAGGAGCTTTGCAGTGTCTTTGGTTAAGAAGGGGCATTTTTTGGAGATTTTGCAGTGTGTGTGGGATATCTGCAGAGTGGAGATTTCATGGCAAATTTAAATGACCTTATTTTTGAGGATCTCCAGGGCAGTGAGTTAGTGGGTGGGTGATTAACCACTTAACCCCGGACCATATTGCTGCCCAATGACCAGAGCACTTTTTGTGATTCCGCACTGTGTCGCTTTAACCGACAATTGCGCGATCGTGCGACGTGGCTCCCAAACAAAATTGGTGTCCTTTTTTGCCCACAAATTGAGCTTTCTTTTGGTGGTATTTGATCATCTCTACGGTTTTTATTTTTTGCGCTATAAACAAAAATAGAGCGACAATTTTGAAAAATGCAATATTTTTTACTTTTTGCCATAATAAATATCCCCCAAAATATATATAAAAAAAAAATTTCTTCCTCAGTTTAGGCCGATACGTATTCTTTTTTTTACGAAAAATATGTAGAAAAGTCATAATAAGCGTTTATTGATTGGTTTGCGCAAAAGTTATAGGGTTTACAAAATAGGGGGTAGTTTTATGGCATTTTTATTAATATTTAATTTTTTTACTAGTAATGGCGGCGATCAGCATTTTTTTTCAGTACTGCGACATTAAGGCGGGCACTTCTGACACATTTTTGGGACCATTGGCATTTTTTAGCGATCAATGCTATACAAATGCATTGGATTACTATAAAAATGCCATTGGCAGTGAAGGAGTTAACACTAGGGGGCGGGGAAGGGGTTAAGTTTGTTCCTGGGTGTGTTCTAACTGTATGGGGGGGGGGGGGGTGGCCTCACTAGGGGAAATCACTGATCTTCTGTTCATACATTGTATGAACAGAAGATCAGCGTTTCCCCCGCTGACAGGACCGGGAGCTTTGCGTTTACACACAGCTCCCGGTCCCCGCTCTGTAATGAGCGATCGCATGTGCCTGGCGCGCGTGGGACTCGGAGGCGAGCGCCCCCTAGAGGCCGCTTTAATGCGGATGTATAGCTACGGGCTCTCGCCCAGGAGAGCCGCAGTAATTTGACGGCGGACGGTCGGCAATAGGTTAAGTAGAGAGTTAAAGGTAAAGAATTGACAGGGACTGGATGACAAAGTGTTAATGAGTGATAAAATAGGTCTGCAATTCCTTACACTTCCCATGGTCCTACCCTATACAGCCATCCTGAAAGAAGCATCTCTGCTAAACGTGTATGTATGTATATATGTATATATGTATATATGTATATATGTATATATGTATATATGTATATATGTATATATATATATATATATATATATATATATATATATATATATATATATATATGCAGTAGCAAAAAAAAGTGGTGTATGTTACACCCCCACCGCAAAAAAAGCTTAGCATTACCGTTTGAGGAAGCCACTGAGCATCTTCTGCTGGCACTGCCCTGAGTCGTGTGAGTGGCGGGGGATGAGCAGTGACATCCGCAAAAACAAATGTAAACCCATCAACTTCATTTTTTTCAAATATAGAACATGGGCATGAATGTTAAGCGTGCCTCATGTTTATGCGATTTGTAAAAAGTTTGTGTTCACATACTTTAAAAGGTATAGCATTTCTATGGCTTCAATTACAAACAAAAATGAATACAAACCTTTGTGAAAAGCCTCCACCACTGCCAATTCCTGAGTTTAAGGTAGGCTGCGCAATTCCTTTGAATCACTTTCATGGCAGTAAGTTGCTGTTGACGTTTTGCAAATGCTCTGAAAATAAAAATCGGCAGGTAAATTCTAAAGGTCATGGTCAAAAAACATTGGCGCTCTTTGATATGGTTTAGCAGCTGGCAAACTTGTATACCTTTTCTCAGCAACAAATTGTCTAGCAAATAGTTCCATCTCATTACAAAGTTGAATATAGTTAATAATATTCATAACGTTAAAGTGAAACTAACCTGGTTACAGAAGTAACCATACTGAAAATCAGTCATCTTATAGCATATACAGGCATTAGCCTTCAAATTGAAGTTGTAGCAGATCCTAAGCCGACTTCTGTCAGTTGATATTAAGCCCCACCCACTATTACACTGTCAAATGGCAGATTAGCAAGCCTTTGAGATCAGCAGGCTTCCCTGAAATACTGCATTTCACCATATAAGCTCAGTTTACTGATAAAAATAAGGGGAAATGCAAGACTTCGGTGGGTGTAAAAAAAAGGTCTGCTTGGCAACTTCAGACTGTAGGCTTAGTGTGGCTGAGTGCACCAAGATGGCCATGACAGAACGTCACAAAATCTGACGGTAACACCTGCGTTGCCCTGTGTACCGACTACACTTATGATTGCTGATCCCTAATAGCCTGGTCAGATTAGGTGCCTCAGTCATCCTGCTCTGTATTTAGCGTCTTATCTCCCTCCCTCCCTGTCATTTGCTTGTGAACTGAAGCCAAATGTCTTCCCTGCCCATCCCACCTTAATTGAGTATCCAGCCGTAGCAGCCCCTTTACCTTTGGTAAAATAGAAGGTAACATACTTGTACCCTCTGTTCCAGGATCATACAAGTAGTGCATTTTTTTCATTATAAAGCCAAATAATTTCTTTGATCAGGACTGCGGCGTGGTCATAAGTCCACCCAATGTTAGCTTGCATATGTCAGAATGGAATCCCAGCCCCTCCTACTGCACGCCATAGATCAAGGAGGAGCGGGAGAACATGTGACCACACAGCAGAGGCAAAGAAGGTATTTTTAAAACACCACACACAGCATTTAAGGAGTTTCTAAAACAGTAAATTATTATAGTGTTTAAACTTTGTTTTAAAACGAATGCGTTTGTTACAGGTGATAAATAGGAGAAAAATTCTCCTACATAAGTTTAACCTAAAACAGTCTTCTCTAAATCAGTTCCAACCCCAGAAATTATAAAGCTTGCCTGAGCTGTCAGAAAACACAGGGTGAAGAGCTGAAATTAGAGTCTGCAGAGCTCTGAGAGGGGATGGGGGAGGGGCCTTCCTTTACAGCACACAGGTACAAAGCCGAGGCTGTTCATCACAGACTATGCTGGAGTTCCCTCCCCCATCACCTATTTTCCTTGTGTCGGGAAAACTTGTCAGAAGTGATTCATGCTGATTGCAAAGGAAGGAGACAGAAATGACACGTTGTACTCTTAATTGAGACAACTATAGAGGGATATGCTTTGGTTATATTATTGCACGTCTGAGGTTTACAACCACTTTAAAATGTTACTAAACCCACAACAGTAAAACCGGTCTGTATATGCAGTAAAGCATGATTGTTATATGCACTGTGGAACCCAAGGAGTTATTCCTCCTCTGTGTAAAAAGGCAAATTCATCTCCTGATAGGACAGAGCCCTGGACGGGACTCTTCGCTGCACATGCTCAGTTAAATGTGCATTGTTAGAGTGGTTTCTTTTTTGAAAAGGCGAGAATGTGATCAGCACAGGGCCAGTCAGGAGAATAAAAACTCTTACAAGCTTTAACCAGTGCTTGGCCAGACACTGCCTTTACAACTTTAAAAAGGGGCTCAATACCTGATAATCCTGCAACTTCTCTTATTTGTATTAGGGTTGTCCCGATACCACTTTAGGACCGAGTACAAGTACCGATACTTTTTTTCCTGTACTCACCGATACCGAATACCGATACTTTTTTTAAATGTCATGTGACAGTTTTCAAACCACAATACAGACTAAGGATATTTTCTTTAGAATTATGAATAACTCTAACTCAAGACATTATAAAAGAATAAAAATGAGTAAAAATTAATAAAAAATTATTTGCTTGTCACACAGTAGTAAAAAACTCAAAGAATTTTCACAGAACATATTGATAAATACAAAAAAAAGTATTCTATTTAGGCATCGGGAGCATTTGCTCGAGTACAAGTACTCCCGCAAATACTCGGTATCGGTCCCGATACCAATACTAGTATCGGTATCTGGACAACCCTAATTTGTATTAAACACACCTTCTATAAACTAGGATATACTAGGATCTAGAGATTTATACCTTTCGTCGTCCACGGATAGGAAGTACATATTCATATTTTTTTCTTTTTAAAAATGTTTTGACATCTGGAGTCCTTTATTTAAAATCTTAACCCGACACAAAAATCATGAGCATACGATATAAAGACCATACAACTTCAATGATAGCCCCAAATAAAAATGTAACTCCTTACAGGAAAAAAAAAAAAAAAAAAGTTAAAAAAGCAGGATTCTAAGAAAAAAAAAAATCCACGTATGCTCAACTATTTAGATGCGCCATCGATCTGATGTTACAGCTGTTCCCCTGCTGCCTTTACACCGAGAACTAAGTGATCAAAGATCACTGATCACTCAGTTCTAGAGTCCACTCTGAGCACAGAGCAGTAAAGTGTCAGACACCGCTCTGCCCAGTCACCACTCAGTGTAACACTAGACTTTAGAGGGGGTAGGAGCAGCTGGCTCAGCCTCTCAGTGGCACAGAGGCTGGAGCCAGCTGCCATTCAGACATCTGGCTGAATCACAACATATTAACACTTTGCAGTATGCGACAACAAATATTTAGCTGCATCTATGTAGGAGTTTGGTTAATGCTCAGTTCACAGGCCGTCATGTGCAATAAAGCATTTTTTTGTGTACCGTGTATTGCATAGGACAAATGCCTTGATTTGGGTTCTCTAGTTCCTTAAGGCTTAGGTTGTTCATGGGCAGAAGTGAAGAAATTGATGCAAAATAAAAAAACACAACTACTTGCTTTAAAACAGCAGTGCTGCCCATAGTGTGCATCCATAAGTGACAGTTTAACTAGACAACCAATAGCTTTGCATCGAGTAGAAACAGCAATATAACGAAAGGGCTCAAGCACTGTACCTGGGTCTGTGTACACCTACACATTTATGGTGTGTAATAGGACAGACAACCAACACTCTTAAGCCTCGTACACACGATCAGATTTCCATCGGACAAATCGTAGGACTTTTGTCCGAAGGGCATTGGCCTGTTAACCTTTATTGCATACAAACAGCAAAGAATTGTTGGCCAACAAACACTAAACTACATTGTTTTTTTATAGCTTTAGCGCCACCCTTTGGGCAACTTCTGCTAATGTTATGGTGAGCATTGGTTCGGAGCATGCGTGTTTTTACTTGGATTTTTTTTTTACGGACTTGTGTACATGATCGGAAAATCCAACATGTCTGAAAATTTTAAAGCATGCTATCCCACATTTGTTGGCGGAAAACCCAACAATTGTCCGATGTAGCATACAAACGGTTGGCTTTTCTAACAGCCTGCCATCACACTTTTCCCGGCAAAAAATCCAATCATGTGTTCAAGGCTTTATACTGTGACACACACACACACACACACACACACACACACACACTTTTATAGGTTTTTGTGGGCAGATTTTTAAAGTATATAAAAAAAAAAGGCATTTGATATATCGGTTGTATTTGGAAACCTCATGGTGTAATCAGTTTTATATTAAAGGAAAAACATAGGGGGTTATTTACTAAAGGCAAATCCTTGAAATTGCACTGAAAGTGCAGTCGCTGTAGATCAGAGGGGGACATGCAAGGATAAAAATATAGAATATATATATATATACACACATACATACATACATACACACACACACACTATATATTTATATATATTATGAAAAACACACACCATTTTAGCTTGTACACGATTGGATAAAATCAGCAGGGCTTCCCCTCATTTCAAAAGCTACCCCGTCAGATTTACAGTGACTGCACTTCCAGTCAAATTTTAAGTGCACTTTGCCTTTCGTAAATAACCCCCATAGTCTCTGCGTAGCAGTTTGTCCTGTTTAGTGTTTTTGTGCCAATGCCTCTAGTAGGATCAGAATTGTTTGTTTCAGTAAAATGTGCCGAGTATTTCAAGAACATTTACGAAGCCTAAATTCTAATCTTACACAAGCTACAAATAGTTTTACAGTTACCTACTTTCTGGCTAAGTAGCCTCTGCACCAGGCCTGGAAGGCAATAATCACATCTGTAATCTTCAGGTCCCTCTCTTCTTCAAGGTGAGCTAGGACACCAGCTCTGAAAAACACCTTGCTTTGACCAATGCGGTAAAGGTTGGAATCCAACTCGAGGGCTTTTATCTGTAGAAGACACAATTTGTTTTACATACTTAATTTCATATAAAGCATAGTTACAGAACCTACAGCATACAAAAATCATATGCAAACTAAATCTTACCATTATAACGCATGCCTGCTTTCCATCCATAAAACCTTTAGGAATAGAATTTGGGGTGAGAATCTCATACCTTTAAAAAGGAAATAAAAAAGTTCCATAAATGTAAAATGGTTTTAATAAGCCTATAAAAAAAAAAAAATGCATGCATATTGCGTTAAAGGTGGGGGTGAGCGCACGTCACACACACTTTATTCCCTTTCTTTCATTTACATACCTTTGTCTAAATTCCTGGAAGACCACTCTATTAGGGAAGCCCTGCCTACAGATACGAATTCCTTCCAGCACACCATTGCAGCGCAACTGATCTAGCACCAAGTGGGCATCCAGTTTCCCAGCCTGCAAGATAAAGATAAAAATTTTAAAAGCTGTGAAAAGAATTTAACCATACTAGAAGCCATTGAAAATTATACATTTATCATGACCTACCTTCTTTTCGTGATTGGGAATTATGCAGCGCACAAAGTTTGGGTTTGTGTTTCTCAGTGTGGCCATAAGTTTAGAAAGCTGCTCCTTATACAACTGACCCACAGTGCGGAACATTCCTTTTCTAGTCTTGAATGCCCCAGGCAAAGCACTATCACCGATGCCAGCAACTTGATCCAAGCCAACAATGCGATCCACTAAAGTTGAAACAAGCAGATGAGCACCAAAACCAGCCTAAATAGTTATATGGCATTTTATGGGACAAATTAACTTTCTAGAACAGTAATGAAGTCAGACTAATTTTGTTTTTGAGTCAAAAAATCCATCAGATTTACGTCACAGCCAAAAAACACAAACATGCACAAAAAAAACTAAATAAACCCCTTCAATCGTAGGGCAAAAAAAAAAAAACACGTACAAATGTATGATCTTTTATGTGGCATTCTATATGATGGGAGACTATCCAGAAGAAACTCCAGTATTGGTCCTACAACAGGGGTTAATCTGCTCTCCTACATGCAATCAGAAAAGAATATCTTCTGTGTACAAACCACCAATGACAGACAGCTACCAGTCTTGAGGGAATATAACTTTTTTTTTTTAGTTTGACCACAATACCTACTACTGTGGGCTCTGGTGGTTATTTGAGAATGCATCTTCACCAGATGTTTAATTTTTCTATGGGCATATGTGATGGGTAGGTGTGGGGATCTGCCCCAGAAGAGGAGTAATGGAGCTTACATTAAAGTGGTAGGTGTAGAAAGGTGGTAATGTATGCAAATTTACAAAGGGTTAGAGATGGCAGTTAACCAGCCAAGGTTGTGAGGGTAATGCTTCATTTCCATGGACGATTTTAAAGCCACTTTTCTGAGCGTTTCTTGCAGCTTAAAAACGACTCCCCACGTTAAGTCTATGGCCTCATGCCCACCATGACGTTTTTGAGCTGTAGATGGCTGAGCCGTTTTTAAGCTGCAAAAAAAAAAACAGGACCAGTGCGTTCTGAAGCTCCAGCAATAGAGCTGTAAAAACGGCAGATATTAAAAATTGCGCAAAAATGCTCAAAAACGCTGCTGCGGCGTTTGAGCTCCGGCTCAAAAAAAAAAAAAAAAAAGAAGTTTAACAAACAAACATGGACAGGCGTTTTTAACCACTTAAGCCCCGGACCAATATGCTGCTAAATGCCCAGAGGCGTTTTAACAATTCGGCACTGTGTCGCTTTGACAATTGCGCGGTCGTGCGACGTGGCTACCAAACAAAATTTGCGTCCTTTTCTTCCCACAAATAGAGCTTTCTTTTGGTGGTATTTAATCGCCTCTGCGATTTTTATTTTTGCGCTATAAACAAAAATAGAGCGACATCGCAATAATAAAAAAAATGAGTTACCTAGCGGCAACAGCGACAATACAGCGATCAGAAAAATGATCGCTTAGTGACGCTGGCAATAGGGGGGTGAAAGGGTTAACTAGGGAGGTGATCAAAGGGTTAAAACTTTATTAGGGGGGTACGGGGCTACCTTGGACCTAACACTAACTACCTGTCACACTGTCACTGTACTGATCACTGCATTTAGTGTCAGTGTGACGGGGTGGGGGGGGTGATCGCAAGGGGTTAAATGTGCCTGCGTGTACTGGCATCAGTGTAGTGTTGGTGCGAATCACTGTCTTTTCTCTCATCTCGGCGGATTGAAAATACCACCGAGATGAGCGCTGCATCACTTCCTCTGCCTGTGTTTACATTTTACAGGCAGAGGAAGTGACACGGCGGCAGTGCACGGGATTGGCTAGGAGCAATCACGAGGGGACGGACAGAAACGAACCGCCGCCCCCTCGTCCCGGATCGCTCCGGGAGGTAAGCCGCCCACCACACGCAGCGGAGGGAGTCCCGATCGGACCCCCGACCCGCTAGTAGGCAGGGACATACATATATATATATATATATATATATATATATATATATATATATATATATATATATATATATATATATATATATATATACATACATACATACATACATACATACATATACACGTCCTGCCTGTCCATGCCATTCTGCGGACGTAAATAGGCGGGCGTTAAGGGGTTAAGCTGTAAAAAAAAGGCTTAAACAAGTGGCTGTAAAAACGTTCATGGAAATGAAGCCTAAAAGCACTACCAAATTATAATAGCAATAATGTAACAATGAGAATATTTAGCATTCTGGGGAATGCCAAATTTTCTTCCAAAAAAGCCTTAAAGCGGATGGTTCACCATAAAAAAATATTAAAAGCCAGCAGCAACAAATACTGCAGCTGCTGACTTTTAATATTAGGACACTTACCTGTCCTGGAGTCCAGCGGCGTCCGCAGCAGAGGATGAGCGATCGCTCGTCACCCTGCTGTTCTCCCCTCCATCCACGGCGAGGGAACCAGGAAGTGAAGCGCTCCGGCTTCACTGCCCGGTTCCCTACGGCGCATGCGCGAGTCGCGCTGCGCCCGCGATTGGCTCCCGCTGTGTGCTGGGAGCTGAGAGTTCCCAGCACACAACGGGAAAAGCCCGTCTTTTGCCCGAGACTGCGGGCCGGAAGTGGGTGCGGATACCTGTCTTTAGACAGGTATCTGCACCCCCCTCCCCCCTGAAAGGTGTCAAATGTGACGCCGGAGGGGGGGAGGGTTCCGATCAGCGGATCTTCACTTTAGGGTGGAGATCCGCTTTAACTGGTATGGTTATCCTGTTCCAAATTATTAAACACAAAATCACTATTAACGTACAATAAAACAAACTACGATCGTGGGGGGGGGGAATAAATGGATTAGGGCTCTTGCACATTGGAGCAAGAGATACTTGTGTTCAGTGCCCTGGAGCAGAGCAATTCTGTTTTACTATATGCTTACGTGCAGGAGCTCTTATAGAAGTGTAGAAAAACATAAAGTGCACCTGTGCCTAGTTTACAAACACTTAAAATATTTAAAAAACAACCCAGAATCTCAAGTAGGTTTTAATCAGCTTACAGCTCCTGCCATTTACATTAGAAGGTGGGTGGGCCTTCAGAGAGAGGGGAAGAGAAACTGCAATAGGAGTGCCTCTGTTGTGAACTTAGAAGATTTATTCACAGTGCTGGAAAAAAAAAAAAAAGTCTGTGGGGACCAGTTTAAAAAAAAAATAAAAAATGAATACCTCGACTTTAGCCTGGGCACAAGGGCACTTCAAAAAAACACTTGCGCCAATAATAAAAATCTAATTATATATATATATATATCTACCAATCTTTGCTCCAACAAGAGCTTAAACGGAATATCAGATAACAGCCAGCTCTTCACCTCTTCGAGAGATCCATCATAAGATGCCAAAATATTCAGTAATCCACTTAAGTTTTTAGATCTCGTCAGAACTTGAGGTACTATTGCTAGAGAATCTATGAGTGCCACCAGTTTTTTTTTATGATCCGTTAATCCAGGAGCAAAGAGGAGAAACTTCGGCTGAAAAAATTCTACAAAAGTTGTTCAAAGCTAAAGTTTTTGCCTTTTAGTTATACTTTAGGTTTGGATAGTGAAGAGGGATTAGAACACCTGGCAGGTTTTAACCACTTAAGGACCTTGGATGTTTTTCAGATTTGATGTTTACAAGACTAAAGCAGTTAATGCTAGAAAATTACTTAAAACCCCCAAACATTTATTTTCATTATAAAAAAAATACTTTTAAGACGCATTGGGTGGGACCGACGTTTTGACGTTATTCACTGTATGTGAGGGTTTACATCCACTAACAGAAAATGGTTGCAGGGGATTGGGGGGGGGGGAGAGAAAAAAAACCCCACACCTTAAAAACAGACAGCAATACAAACCTGAAAAGAGCTCCATTTCTTTTCCTGCTATATCAAAAACAAGTAAAACATTTTGGCTGCCGTTGGACTTTAAAAGACGGTTCTCACTTTAATAGTAAAATTAAGTAAAATGCTCACAATACTTACAGTGCAGAAAATAAGTATTTGAACACCCTGCTATTTTGCAAGTTCTCCCACTTGGAAATCATGGAGGGGTCTGAAATTGTTATCGTAGGTGCATGTCCACTGTGAGAGACATAATCAAAAAAAAAAATTCCAGAAATCACAATGTATGATTTTTTTAACTATTTATTTGTATGATACAGCTGCAAAGAAGTATTTGAACACCTGAGAAAATCAATGTTAATATTTGGTACAGTAGCCTTTGTTTGCAATTACAGAGGTCAAACGTTTCTTGTAGTTTTTCACCAGGTTTGCACACATTGGAGGAGGGATTTTGGCCCACTCCTCCACACAGATCTTCTCTAGATCAGTCAGGTTTCTGGGCTGTCGCTGAGAAACACAGAATTTGAGCTCCCTCCAAAGATTCTCTATTGGGTTTAGGTCTGGAGACTGGCTAGGCCACGCAAGAACCTTGATCTGCTTCTTACAGAGCCACTCCTTGGTTATCCTGGCTGTGTGCTTCGGGTCATTGTCATGTTGGAAGACCCAGCCTCGACCCATCTTCAAAGCTCTAACTGAGGGAAGGAGGTTGTTGCCCAAAATCTCGCAATACATGGCCCCGGTCATCCTCTCCTTAATACAGTGCAGTCGCCCTGTCCCATGTGCAGAAAAACACCCCCAAAGCATGATGCTACCACCCCCATGCTTCACAGTAGGGATGGTGTTCTTGGGATGGTACTCATCATTCTTCTTCCTCCAAACACGGTTAGTGGAATTATGACCAAAAAGTTCTATTTTGGTCTCATCTGACCACATGACTTTCTCCCATGACTCATCTGGATCATCCAAAGCTGGTTTAAGCAGGGGAACCTTTCCGTGCCATGCATGATTTCAAACAATGACGTCTTAGTGTATTACCAACAGTAACCTAGGAAACGGTGGTCCCAGCTCTTTTCAGGTCATTGACCAGCTCCTCCCGTGTAGTCCTGGGCTGATTTCTCACCTTTCTTAGGATCATTGAGACCCCACGAGGTGAGATTTTGCATGGAGCCCCAGTCCAAGGGAGATTGACAGTCATGTTTAGCTTCTTCCATTTTCTAATGATTGCTCCAACAGTGGACCTTTTTTCACCAAGCTGCTTGGCAATTTCCCCGTAGCCCTTTCCAGCCTTGTGGAGGTGTACAATTTTGTCTCTAGTGCCTTTGGACAGCTCTTTGGTCTTGGCCATGTTAGTAGTTGGATTCTTACTGATTGTATGGGGTGGACAGGTGTCTTTATGCAGCTAATGACCTCAAACAGGTGCATCTAATTTAGGATAATAAATGGAGTGGAGGTGGACATTTTAAAGGCAGACTAACAGGTCTTTGAGGGTCAGAATTCTAGCTGATAGACAGGTGTTCAAATACTTCTTTGCAGCTGTATCATACAAATAAATAGTTAAAAAATCATAAATTGTGATTTCTGGAATTTTTTTTTTGGATTATGTCTCTCACAGTGGACATGCACCTACCAGTGGACATGCACCTACCATGACAATTTCAGACCCCTCCATGATTTCCAAGTGGGAGAACTTGCAAAATAGCAGGGTGTTCAAATACTTATTTTCTGCACTGTAGCAGTACTGCCCCCAATTAATCAAATCCTTATTCTGTTGCAAAAGCTGTAAGCACTGGGGGATTCAATAGCATCCAACACTGCAGGGTGCGCATTGGATGCATTGAAGTTCTATGTCCCTCCAGCTTTAGGGAGACACTGGAGTAGCAGCCGAGAGTCGTGGGATGCTGAAGATTCTCCTGCCAATTGTAGCGCTGATATAGCGAACATTTAATTCACTGGGAGTAGTATACAATGTATTTTACAGTACTGTTTTTACTTGACAGTTAGGCCCCTTTCACATATGCAGACAGTTCAGATCCTACTGTCAGTTTTTTAGGTGGAACTGAACAGACACTCCATGCCGGTCTATGGAGCGACGAATGTCAGTGGTGACATGTCTGCCGACATGCGCTCCATCCAGACGGAAACCCCATTTTCCATCCATCTGGTGGATCGCATGAAAAACGGAGAGGCGGATCCCTTTTCATCCGATACCCCATAGAGAGCTGAGCTTTGAAAGTTCCGTCCCTGCACAGTGAGCGGAGATGGACCCAGTCATCCACTGGCTCAGCATGGATCAAGGGAGCAATCCCCCCACTGAGCAAGCAGAGTCTGAAAACAGACGCGTGTGTGTGAGAAAGGGGAATTAAGAGGGTGGTCTGCATGTATGATCCAACTACCCTAAAGGCTAGTCTGATTGCTTGCTACAGCACCTGCCAGTATCTGTGGGGAGATCCCACAAACATGAAATGGCTGCCTGATCTGGTAAAAAAAAAAAAAAGTCAGAAAGATAACCCATCTGATGTCTAAACAAAAGCAGCATTATTAATACCAAAACCAAAAAAGTTATATATTGCAGCTTGCCAATCAGATGTAGTGGCCTTTTTTCTGCCAGCAACATACCTCGGGTGTTGATTTACTAAAACTGGAACTTGACAATCAGCTTTTACCTACAGCTTGTTCAATTAGGCTTGGACAAAAAAAAAAAACCCTGAAAGCCGATTGTTTTAGACCTGCACCAGATTTTTCAGTCAAGTTTTAAAATCAACTCCTCCAGAATTACACAGACACATCTGTGTATAAAGGAGCACAGGGAGCCAATTTGGATTGAAGTTTGTACATAAAAGATGATTTTTAAGCACAACTCTTAGACCCCTTTCAGACAGGTGAGGGCGTTAGCAGTAAAGTGCCGCTAGTTTTAGCAGTTATAGAGCCGCCTTTGACACCACAGAAGGGGTTAAAAGCGCTGCTCTTAAGGCACTCGTTCATTTTAATGGGCAGGAGCAGTGTTGTATACACTGCTCCTCGCAGGTCTTTTCTTTCTGTCTTGCAAGCGAACCGCCCCAGTTTGAAAGCACTCAGGCTATCACACTGGGGCAGCAAAAGCGGCAGTTTACAGGTGCCATTTTTTGTGCAAAAACACCTGTAAAATGCCCCAGTGTGAAAGGGGACTTGGTGGTATATGGCCTGTGTCATCCCTGTAACAGCAAGAGCTTTTCTGTTGAAAAACACTTACTGTGGTTGGATCATCAGATAAAGAAACCCCAAAAAAGTAAATCCAGCCATCACATCTAAGAAAGGTAACCTGCAATATAATAAATGCTTTATTTTGGGGTTAATACGGCTTCAATATTTTGCATAAAGCCAGGTACTTCCCCCAGTAACAGCTATGATCAATAAAGAATTCTGATAAGCTTGAAACTTTACAAAAAAAAAAGCAATATGAAATAATTTCATAATTGTGTGTTCTAGATTTAGTGGTTTACATTGGAAGACTGTGCAATGGGTGCATTTAAAAAGCCCTTCAGGGACTGGTGTTTGAAGCTTTGTGAGCAAACTATTAGACAGGTGAGTAGCCACACCATGCACCAAAGTACCTGCCATTTTCATTCACCTGTAGGTGCACATAGTCCACTTCCGGAAATCTAATAGGGAGGAAATAAGGTGGTATGAAGAAGGTTTTAAACAGAAGTTAAAAGATTGGACCACTGAACTGGAAGAGAGGGGATGCAACGACTTAGCAGAAGGTACACCAGCTGCAAAGTTGAAGATTAAGATATAGAACACTGCTACAACAACGTCTCTCACAAAGGCTTACCATCTTTCCATAGGTCGGAAACAAATCTATCAGATGACTGATTAAGAAGCGTTGCAACATTATCATTCAGCGGGTCCATATTCTTCATCAGCCACTCATCTGCTTTGTAATCCACCTTTAAAAAAATAAATACACATCAAAAACACATACACAGATCTTGTGCCGTACATGTTCAATAGGCCTGTTAAAAATAAATTTAGTCTGACAATAGCCATTATTCTAAAGCAGTTAAAGCACCAAAAGGTAGCAATTTGTGCACCCTTGGTGTAAGCTTTACCCTAATCAATATATACACAAGAAAATCTCAAATCCAGTGAGAAAGGCATTTCTAAAGAATTTATGGAACACTGAACAAAAGAAAAAAAAGGAATGGAACACTAGTAACAGTGGTTATGCAATACTTGAACACAAAGTAGAAAGGCAAACATTTTTGGGGCATTGTGAGGGGTTAAAATGGTCAGGTTTTTATTGCCCTCTCCAACTGTCATCACAAAAGACAGGAATGATGAAGGCAACTCCAAAATTTGGAAGTGCCACCAGAACAGAAATGGAGGAAATCTGCCAATGGGGACACTTGTTCCAATGAAAACTGAGCAGTAAAGAAAATGAAAAAATGGTTTGGCTTTGGATATACCTCAATGCTAGCTGCTGATGAAGAAATCCAACACTATTTAATGTGGGGAGGCAACCCATATGCACAGTCGGCACATAAGTACCAGGCGCAGTAAATGCCAATGTGCATGCACACAATGCATCTACTCAAGATAAGCACCGCTTCTCAGGTCCAAACCAAAACCTTTATATACTGAAGATCATATGTCCTGTAATGCAGCCACCTCATCCGTTTCCATTTTCTCCTTTATATTCACTTGGTGATCCTGTCAGAACACTTCCTGCCCTGCAAAGACCACACAGCATGGTATCTATGGAAAAGTGCTTACAACTTAGGCTGCGTACACACGATCAGTCCATCCGATAACAGTCCGAAGGACCGTTTTCAACGGTTAATCGATGAAGCTGACCGATGGTCTGATGTGCCTACACACCATCGATTAAAAAAAGATCGTGTTAGAACGCGGTGACGTTTAAGTGTTTTAACACGACGTGCTGAAAAAAAATGAAGTTCAATGCTTGCCTATTAACCGATGCTTTTGCATACCAACAATCGGTTTTGAACCAATTGGTGAGGGGTCCATTGGTCAAATTTTAAAGCAATTTATATTATTTTTTGACCGAAGGATAACTGACCGATGGCGCACACACATGATCGGTTTGGACCGATGAAACGGACCTTAGGTCAAAACCGATAAAAACTGACCGATCGTGTGTACACGGCCTTAGATGTTCCACTGATTTTGGACTACAACGTGCTTCTCTCTAATTTCCATCACTTGAGGGGCATGCTTTGTAGCAAAGGATAACTGAGAAAGCTGATGACATGGTTTAAAAACTCAGTTCACTGCACACGATTTATAGCAGAATTAATGGGCAATTTTCTATACTTACAGAAATTGTACTTGGCCCGACAAAGAAAACTAATACAGCCACCATGTTTGTAAATTGGCAAGCTGCAATAAATTAATAAATCCTTCATCTGCTTGCACCTGCTTAAGACTAACTGAATATTAATAAAGAATTAAATATTGTATTTTTTGTTTCTGGTGCTCAGACGCAGTGAAGATACATGTTCAGCCTTGAAACAAGAGGTAAAAGTTGCTCAATTGGCTGTACAGGGTGTTCAATTTTTTGTGGAATCCCAATGTACTTTCATCTCAAACCCCAGAAGCTGCCCCAGGCAACCCTAGATGATGTAGCGTGTTGGTGGTTAGAAGACTCCCAGATAAAAAATAAATAAAAAATCAGCAAGTGTCATTATTACTGTGTAAAATGTTGCCGCTCGTAAACTGACATTCCAAGGGAGGTTTGCGGAAAAGTTACTTTCCATAAAAACATGCGTTTGAGCCTTACACTGCAACCTCCCACTACAGCTCTATTTCCCTTTTTCTGGCTGGAGAATGCAGGGTCAGAATAAAGTAGGATCGTCAATGTGCAGCATCTCCCTTTCATCCTATGCAGGGCTGCTGAAGAAAGTCTTGCATACGTTCCAAGTTACCAGGGACATGGCAGGGGAGGGACAGCCGGAAGACACCCACTACACCAACATAAGTGGCTGCTTTCCTGTCTGCACAGAAAAGCTGAGCCACTGCAACCTAAAAAGCCTTAACAGCAGAGCTGCGGAGGATTTGCCTGAAATACAAACCAAAGCCACTGTGGTTTGTATTTCCTTTCTCTCCTTGATGCCCGACACATCAGGCTCTGCCAGTGCTTTAGGTGGTCGGCATAGCCCAAGTGCTGGCAGACCACATTTGGCACCAGGGGCCTAGAAACTAAACCATTTTCAGAATTTTGGCTTATGCAAAAAGTGTTAACAAGTAAAAAGGGCCACTGTCTAAACTGGCTAAGGCACACATATCTGGGATGTAACCAGATAGCCGAGTCAGTTTGGGTCCTGCAGATATTGTGGGATAAAGCGCGTATGAAAATATTCATTCTAGTAGCCAATATCTTAATATTTTGTGGGGTGAAAACAGAATTGCATTAGAGATCAATTATACAGGTTTATGAACTGGTCTAGTTTACATAAAGGAAGCTCAAAAACCATGACACCTTACCTTCCCAGCATAGTGCATGATGCAAAAGTCAGCCTTTTCTTTAAGCTGCTTGGGCTTTTGAAACTTTGGGTGAGAACCTTGTTCCTGTACCACTTTCTCCACAAAACTCTTATCGGTAGCCTTAGGAAACCAACATTCCTCATCCAAGAGAGCCAGAACGCCTGGGGGACCAGCCTGTAAAACAGCGTGGTTATCAACATGGGGTAAAAAAAAAAAAAAAAAAAAATACATACCTCTATCCCAATATACTCACTGGTTTCTCTATCAAGTCAATACAGGGCTGAAGATCCAAGCCAAAGTCAATGAAGTTCCACTCAATACCTTCCCGCTGGTATTCCTCTTGTTCAAGTATAAACATAGTGTGATTGAAAAGCTGCTGCAGTTTCTCATTGGTATAATTGATGCAAAGCTGTTCAAAGGAGTTCAGCTACAGGAAACATGGGTGAAAAGTTTACACTGATTAACCATCACTTGTATGCATAGACTAGTGAAGTCCTTAATGTGGTTGTAATTAAGCACACAAGGAAAAGCAGCCTCAGTTATACTGCGGCAGGTTGGCTCCCCTGGGCAAATCGTCGTAACTGTACATCGGCCGCTTTAAGAGCTCTAGGGTGGCCACATGCCAGAGCTGATGCGCATGGACTGTGGGCACGATGCCCGCGGGCCACCCGCAATCACTCCTCACAGACAGAACAGAGATGTAAATAGACACGGGGGGGGGGGGGGGAATGAAAGATCTGCTGTTCCTACTGATTATAAATAGCAGTCTCCTCCAGGTAGTCCCATCCCCTCCAGTTAGAAACACTCCCTAGGTAACACATTTAACCCCTTGATCGCCCCCTAGTATTAACCTTCCCTTACAGTGGCCATTTTTAGCTCTGATCGCTGTATACGTCAATGGTCTTAAAAAAGTGTCACGTGTCGGATATGTCCGCCACAGTGTAGCGGCCCCTCCCCAAAAAAATAAATAAAAATAGTGATCCCTGCCATTAAATGATTCATACAACCACACTATTTTTATATAGCCAAGTGCGAGTACCCTGATGTTTACCTCTTTTGCATTTTAAATAGAGGATACCATCTGTGGATTACACCTGGGGGAGCATGCAAAACCTGCTATGTGGAGCGCAGAGGTGGTACAGCTGCGATCGTGGACCAAATTTCACGTGTGTGAAGTCAGTTATCACAGAGCCACTTTATGGGTGTAAAGTCTCACCTGAGAGTGATGCATCACATAGTGGCTGCATTAGTTTATTTTTAATATTTTATACAGATTATGGGAGTGTGAATATGCTTAGTGGCTGTGGATTGGTTTTCTTACAATTAAAACCTTGTTCAGACACTTCATTGGTAGCTCACAAGACATCTATACATAGTGAATTTACTTCTGCAAAAAACTCTCCATTAGCTTGCATCAGCGCTCTTAAAACTGCCAGTCTGAACTTGGGAATGACACTTGGAAGGCAGAGACGCAAGGTCACACGCTTTCAGCAGCTATACACACCCTCTCACCTGCTTTCACTTTGTTTTTCACATTCACTGTGCCAGACTTTCAGCTAAGGAAGAGAGCGCAGAAGGGAGTGGATACACCCTTTTGCAAAGCAATAGAGGGGAGGCAAGTTCATGCATGCGTGTCCTCCCCAGTTTGACACTCAAAAGGGGGAGGTTATCCCTCTATATGTATCCCCGTGTCTGGCCAAGTCTGAAGCAGAGGAGGAAGCACTTCTAGATGTCAAACTAAGCTCACATGCTCAATGCAAATAAGCTTTATACAATTTGATTTACGCTGTTTTAAGTGTACAACCACTTAAACCACTTACCACCCGCCCACCGTCAAATGACAGCTGGGTGGTGTGGCTCTTGTTCCGGGTGGACGTCACATGACGGCCTGCCAGAATGACCGCTCTTGCACAGCCGCACCATGTTGCCAAGGCACAGCGCAACCCTGATCTCTGTAAAGACCTGTGCCCGCAGCTCTTTAACTATGTGATTGGCTGTGTCCAATCACGGCCGGTCACATGTAAACATGGAGATGCAGGTAATCGGCACACCTTGCCTCACACTGAAAGTGTGTGAGGAGAAGAGCTGATCAGCTGCATCAGCTCAGGACATCTAGGGATGTAACCAGATTACAATTAAGCGCCCATCAGCACCACAAACTAAAAAAAAAAAACACTTTTTAAAAATTCCTTGAAGGAAAAATAAAAACCCAGTGATTAAAATAGCACCAAAAGAAAGCTTTGTGTGAATAAAATATATAAATGAAAATGTATTATAAATGTCACATGGTTACAGTGTAGCATGACTGCGCAATTGTCATTCAAAGAGTGACAGCTCTAAAAGCTAAAAAATGGCCTGGGCAGGAAGAGGTGTAAGTGACCTGTATTGAGGTGGTTAAAGTCTACAATTAAAGCCCAATTGGGTATCCAATTTAATTGCCAATGCAGATTTTCAAACATAATAATTGTATGAACAGCCCCCATGCCAGGTAGGTATGAATGAAGTTGTCAATTTACCTCAAATATTTCAAAGCCTGCAATATCCAGAATGCCAATAAATGAAGCACCTTGCCTCTTCGTTTTGTCTAAAGCTTTGTTGATACGCATGACAAGCCAACGGAACATACGCTCATAAGTTGCTTTAGCAAGAGCCTCTATTGCAAAGTCCGCCTAAAGGAAAAAAAAGGATGTACATGTAAAAAAAACTGAAAAAGTAAGCTAAACCGTTATATTGACCCTTTCTATAACTGGATAAAATATTCACCTGTTCTTTGGTCTGGGCTTTCTGTACATAGTCTCGTCCAACCTTAATGCGGGGCATGAGGATCGCTCGTGTAAAGTCATTCACATTAATGCCCAAAAGATGACACACTTTCTGGGCAGCTATAAAAAATAAATATAAAAAATGTGTAAATATTATACACACACACACACAATCTCCCAACAGACCATAGATTTGATAAATTAAGGTTTTGATTTATTTCATGTGCAAAGAAATCATTTTCTTCAAGTATGGCGTGAGTGCTAGATTAATCTTGTAACTATGTAACTAAAAGCTTAGGTATCCTACAAAGCTTTAGGACGATTCAAATCTTTATACGTCTGCATTGTGTCAGCTTGAGTTTGTTTTGGGGTATTCAATGCAGTTTTAATGAGCACATTCATGCAGGTATGCCTGCTTGGTGCCTGTATGTTTGTTGAAGACTCAGAAAATTAATGTACAAGAGTAGCAAAATGTTTAACCACTTGCTGCCCATATTACATACAGCGGCAAGGTGGCACTGCTGCGCCGGATTACGTAGCCTAGCACACAACCCCTCACTTAAGGGTCGGGGTGCAGCACCCGCCGATAAATCAGCACAGAGAAAGAACGGTGGTCATCACTGTTCCGACAGGAGGGAAGGCATATAGCCTGTGTTTCTGGGAGGGAGGACAGCAGTGGGTCTGATCAAAATTGCAAGCGTTTAGAGCATGCATGCTCCAAACGCACACCACGCCCACCTTCCTGGTGATGCTCAGCTCGTCCTCCTGCCTACTGCCCTGGAGCTCCGCACACCTCCAGCATGGCCGGCAACGCGAGACGCCACAAACTCCAGCACTCCACTTGGATAGACCCCATACAGCGTGGCTGATCCTTAAGAGGCTGTGCTACCTTTTTTATCTTGCGAGTACCTTACTAAACGCGATACCTTTTTAATGCTGCACTTAGGTTGGCGTGGCTTGCTTTTACCCTTCAACAGGCAGGGAGAACTACAAAAACTAGACACAGAATTCTGACAATAGATACACTGTCATTGGAGGCGAACTTCACTTTCTGCCTGGGGAAACAAATCAACTAGTGCGTTAAGGGAAATCTATTAAAAATCTATTAAAAAAAAAAAAATCCCAAAAAAGGGATAAACCATCACAAATTTAAGTGACTACTTGAATTATTACATCTATCCACCGCTTTACGCCTGCACCTCCTGGCCCTTTAAGAGGTTTAAGATGCCGGAAGGCAGGCTTAAGAGCACATGACCAACACAATTGGTGGTCACATGATCCGAAATCTCCCGAACTCAGGCAGTAATTGAGCGCGTTTGGTTAGGCGCACACTCGGCACAGCTGTATGGACATCAATTCATGCAAATATCTGACCCCCAAAGGGTTAGGTAGACTTATACACGCAATATATTGTGGGTAAAAGTAATTTTTAAACAGAATTGCACAGAAACGTGGTGTTGGCATTCGCAAGCTTCACTTTTAGTTGATCTGGCCATAGATGAATCGAAAAATTTGAACAAACATTCGTCACTCAAAAGATTTGCTTTTAACATTCGGTTTTGGAATGAATATGGACTTTACTGAATGGGAGAGAAAAAAAAAAACACATGTACTGTTGGACTTGCTTATTCAAGAAATTTCTCACCCTGCTCCTTTAAAAAGGGGGTCACAGCAGTTGAAAATCAAGTTGGGAAACTAACCATTTTATTGATAAAATATGTTCAAAATTCTACCATAATGTAGAGCAACTTCTTGGGAGAATGCATCTCCAAGATATTGACATTTTCAATATTTTTCTCTTGCCAGAAAACACAAACCCTCAATAGGAAATCCCAACACTGAAGTCTTCAGATATTGTAAGTAATATCAAACCCACAGCCACACCAATTTAGGAGCCCATTACCTGTGTTATCAGGCATGGAAGCCTGATCTGTGTTGCGCTCCTTCTTAAATGCAATGTTTCCCAGCTGCAGGACTCCAGCAATCACTTTTAACAATCCTGGTGGGAAGAGAAGAAGAAGAAAAAAAAAAGAAGATACAGAGTGTCATTAGCTTAAAGGCTATCTATAAACACAAAGACATGTAGGAAGATTCAGGAGATGGGGTCTGTCAACTTTTATAAAACGTTGAAATTTGAAGATGGATATAGTTATGGCAGCAGCTAGCTACCATAATCCTGGTATCCTCTTCTTCAGCAGAGGCAGCCCACTTTCAGATTAAAGTGCCCTCTGTGGCAGATTCACTGCAAGATCACTTCCATCAGTGGCAGGAGAGCGCCAGGGTTGTCGAGAAGAGGCCCTTGTCCTCATTAACATAGGAACAAGGTGTTTTGGGGTAGCGCAGTGTCCCCCCTGCCCCAAAGCTACAAACCCCCCATGTTGAGGGCATGTGCCTTGGTATGGTCTGGGGGGGGGCACTCTTGCCCCCTTTCGCGACCTGCCTGCGTGCTCGGATAAGGGTCTGGTATGGATCTGTTGCAACCCCCCCCCACACCATTTAGTGTGAGGTGTTCCCTTAAAGGGGTGTTCGTGATTTATGTTTATTAAAAGTCAGCAGCTACAAAAGTGTAGCTGCTGGCTTTTAACAAACACACTTAGCTGCTCCACGTTCCATAGACGTGCTGGCCGGACTCCGCTCCTCTCCCCCGCACGCCGGCCAGCGTCTTCATTCTAAGTGTGGGCATCCAGGCGTGACAGCTTTCGGCTTCACGGCCGGGCACCCACTGCGCATGTGCGAGCGACTATGCACCATCTGATTGGACAGGCGATCGTCTGGGACCTGTCATGTGTCCCAGGCGATAGCCTACAGGGAGGGACTGCCAAAAGGAGATATGACTATTCGCCTTAGCAGGGACCTCCTGAAGCCCCCACTCCCCCCCCCCCCCCCCCCAAAAAATATTACATGCTTAAGGTGGCATGCAAGGGGGCGAGGAGTGGATTAAGCGGAAGTTCCACTTTTGGGTAGAACTCCGCTTTAAGATCCATACTAGACTGAAGTTTGGTATCGTCCTGGGGGGAACCTCACGCATTTTCCCCTTCAAGATTCTCAGCACACGAGTCGCCCTGCAAGTCGGATCATCTTGATCCAACTTCTGGTGCGACCCATTTAAAATCAATGGGCTTCCATTGGGAACCATTGATTTTAAATAGAGAAAGAACCGCCGGATGAGGCTTAACACAGCGTTAAGCCTCGTTAAATCATGTTAACATCTTTTGCCGGCGTCTATGTCCAAGTGTAAAAGTTTGTCGTCATTCCACGAGCGGGCGCAAATTCGAAGCGTGACATGTTGGGTATCAATTTACTCAGCGCAACATTATCTGTCACAATATTGCAATTTTGGAAATTACATTTTTTTTTATTAATAAGGAAATCAGTAGATTTAGCTCAATTTTTTCAAGATTGTGTAAGAATATTAAGCAGAGTAAATTGATAACATCTCGCGCTTTAAAATTGCACCCGCTTTTGCAATGGCGACAAACTGACCCTTAAAAACCATAGGCGATGTTTAAAAATGTCTACAAGTTACCAGTTTGGAGTTAGGCCGCGTACACACGACCGGTTTCCTCGGCAGAATTCAGCAAGACGGGAGACGTATTCTGCCGAGGAAACCGGTCGTGTGTACACTTTTCGCAGAGAAACACATTGAGCCAAAAAGAGCATGGGAAAATTTGGCTCGACGATTTTTTTGACTGCCGAACAAGGAACTCGACGGGGAAAACAATGCCTTTGGCCAGACGAGTTTCTCGGTCGTGTGTACGCGGCCTTAAAGGAGGTCTTTTGCAAGAATTATTGCTCTCGCTTTAACCATCTCAGCGATGCATCACTTGTGGTTTGCACACAGTTTACATGTGCATTTGTACGAAAGCACTAAGGGACAGGGTGCATTCATTTTGTTTTACACTGTCCCATTAACCACTTAAGGACCGCCTACTGCACATTTACGTCGGCAGAATGGCACGGCTGGGCACATCAACGTATATATACACGTTGATTTTAGTACCCAGCTGTGGGTCACGGGCGAGCGCCCGCGTGCCGTGACCCGGTCCGAAGCTCCGGGACCGCGGGATTCGCGGACCCGATAGCCGCTGCAGTGCGGCGATCCGTCCCTGGAGCGGAAGAACGGGGAGAGCCGTGTGTAAACACGGCTTCCCCGTGCTTCTCTGTGGCCGTAGCATCGATCGCGTCATCCCTGTAATAGGGGGATGCGATCGATGACGTCACACCTACAGCCACACCCCTCTACAGTTGTAAACACAACACATAGGTCACACATCCCCTACAGCGCCACCTGTGGTTAACTCCCAAACTGCAACTGTCATTTTCTGTGAAAATGACAATTGTCCCAAAAATGTGTCAAAATTGTCCGAAGTGTCCGCCATATTGTCGCAGTCACGAAAAAAATCACTGATCGCCGCTATTAGTAGTAAAAAAAAAAAAAAATGCAATAAAACTATCCCTTATTTTGTAAACGCTATAAATTTTGCGAAAACCAACCGATAAACGCTTATTGCGATTTTTTTTTACCAAAAATACGTAGAAGAATACGTATCGGCCTAAACTGAGGAAAAAAAATGTTTTATATATTTTTGGGGGATATTTATTATAGCAGAAGTAAATATTGCATTTTTTTTTAAATTGTCGCTCTATTTTTGTTTATAGCGCAAAAAATAAAAACCGCAGAGGTGATCAAATACCACCAAAAGAAAGCTCTATTTGTGGGGAAAAAAGGACGCCAATTTTGTTTGGGAGCCACGTCGCACGACCGCGCAATTGTCAGTTAAAAAGACGCAGTGCCGAATCGCAAAAAGGGGCAAGGTCCTTTACCTGCATTTTGGTCCGGGTCTTAAGTGGTTAAAAAAAAAAAGTATTCTTATTACAAGGAATGTAAACATGAATTCTAATATATATAAAAAAAAAAAAAAAAAGGACAGGACCTAAATGTGAGCTATGGGGTTGAAATGGAACAGAGTCAAGTGGGGGCCCATCATTCCCTCACTCGAAATCCTGTCCGTCAGGGGAAAGACTGGATTGTCTCCGCCGCTACCGATGGCTCCTGTAAGCAGCGGAGATGACCAGAACACGGCAGGAGGGGCACCTCTCCCGCCGCCAATTAATGTGATCTTGCGACTAATCCGCTGCAGAGATCACTTTTATCTTAAAAAGCGGACTGCAGGTTGTTGCCGTCTGCTGCCATAAGAATGGTATTTAACATCAAAGAAACACAACTACTGCGGGCGTTCTGGAAGCGGTTAAAATTATTCCAAAAATCAAACTGCTTCCCTGAATACAGTCCGGTAAAAAAAAAAATGGCCCAATAACCGTTCCCTAAATACCAACAGACTGCAGCACCGCTCTCCTCTTCCGAGACAATATTGAGGGCAATGGACCCATAGACTCCTGCTGCTGTCACTCAAGCTACTTTGAGAGAGAAGGGGCATGGCTTACCAGCACTGTGTCCATGGGGGAGTGTGGCTTTCAAATGAGGAGCTTAGGGGCAAAATCATTGCACAGATTAGGGGAGTATACTTTTGGCGACGTGGTGCGATTTCCTTTGACATATGTTCAGCAACTCGCACAGATGTCTCTGAAATCGCCCCCAAAGTCAGGACTGACCTGCGGGAATGAAATTGTGAGAGTTCAACTGAATTTGCACAATTTCATTCCCACTGTCGGTGTGAACCAGGGCTTAAAGTACAACAATGCTCAAAGCTGAAAATTGAGCCTGGGCAAGGGGGTAAAGTGCCCAGGATTGAATTAGTTAAAGGGCCAATTAAAAAGTGACCATTGGACGCTCCTGTGACAGTATGACAACACAAGGAGGGACATAGAACTAGAACCCTATAGCAGGAAGGGTCAGAATAATCAACTTAATGTTACTAAACCCAGGACCCTGCATTCCCTATATCTGGTCTCCCAAAGTTCCCAGAACAAGGAAATGCAGTCATTTACATAAATGTAAACTGTTAAATACCTTTTCTCATCAGCAGAATAGCAGTCTTGTGACTTCTCAGTGTCTGATTAATCCTTGGAGGAATTTTCATTCTTCTCTGACTGTCCTATAAGGCTGCAGGACCCCTGATCCTGTCTGGCCAGTGCAGAGTTGGGAGAGTGCATGTGATCAGCACAGGGCCAGAGAGAAGGGGGGGGGGAGAGAGACCTCTAGAAACACCAAATTGAGCATGTGCAGAGTGCCTTCAAGGCACTTTTTTTTTAACGCAATGAGCAGGATTAACCCCTTAGGTTCCACAGCGAGTATAATAAGCATGCGTTACTGCATATTACAGACCAATTCTACTGTTGCGAGTTTAGCAACACTTTATTAGCAAGAGAAATAGGTATTTTTTCAATGACTGCAGTAGTTTAATAAAAAGGTTCTAAAAGTAGTTTGATTACATGGAAAAAAAGGAAGAAAAAAAAAGGTTTACAAATACTTGAAGTGTTTGTGGCAAGTATTTATAGGGCACCTATTTTACTTTCTCTTCAAAAGCCCTGTGGTGAACTGTACATGCATAAAACACCTACCAATTTGCTCATCATCAGGAATTCCCATGATCTTCATTGCGTCTAAAGTTTCTTGAAAAAGATCTTTGTCTTGCTGACCAGGAATTGTAACATGGCCATTAGAAAGGAAACGATATTTATTGTATGGCTCTAAAAGGAGATCATCTGCAAGAGAGTTGCAAATCACAGCTTAGAAAAAGATTTTTTTGCAAACATTTATTAACAGTTTATCTACATTTCGGGTCGCACCATTGCCAGGGGCAAGTTGCTAAAGGCAGTGATAACCCTTACTGGCAAGCCAGACAGCAATCTTGGCATCAACGCTAAATTTTCGAATGACGCCGTGTAAATGGTTGTTAAAATAAGCGCTTCTCTGGCCCATATGCACAAAGGAACTATGGTCCTACATCTGCAGTCCAACAAATTGAAAAAGTGTTCAGTTTGGTTAGGCTCATCCACCGCTTCTTGTAGCCTAGTCACTGGGAAAGTAAGCAATGCAACAATCAGCTAAGTAAGCAGTGGATTGACTAACGCAATAGTGTGTGTGTGTGTGTGTGTGTGTGTGTGTGTGTGTGTGTGTGTGTGTGTGTGTGTGTGTGTGTGTACACTGGTAGTCTAGAAATTCTCAGCAAATCCAGCAAATTCATCTTTTTTTTTTTAATTAAGGGGGCCAATATCATTTGTATGAACTACATTAAAAAAGAAATAGTCAGGCCTGGAATCTTTAGACCATTTTCAGTGGATGTTTATTCCCACACACCCACCCCCCCCCCCCCAACCCCCCCCCCCCCCCCCCCAATCGGTATATACATAACAAAAAGATTCTGCAAAGTATGCATGCGCACTGTCAGCATCATTTCATCATTACCAGGCACCGATGCTTGTAAATTTTGCATGCAAATGCAACTTATGGCAGTAAAGTACAGTTTAACAATCTTTTCCATGAATGACAATTTAAAAAAGTCCGCGGAAAGCTTTTTTACTTATTAAAAATTTACATAAATCATATTTACAGTTCTTAACCCAATGCAAATTGTGTTCTCTCCAAGACCCCTTTCACACTGGGAGGCGTTTTTTCAGGCATTAAAAATCTGAAAAATGCCTCAGCCGTTTAAGTGTGAAATCCAGAGTGCTTTCACACTGCGCTGGCAAGGAGTAAAAAGAAGTCCTGCAAGCAGCAGCATATTTAGGGCTCTGCAGTGTATACATCACTCCTAAAGCACCCCTGCCCATTGATTTCAATGGGCAGCGCCTGCAAAGAACCTCTGCACTTTTAACCCTTTATTCGGCTGCTAGCAGGGGTTAAAAGTGCCCCGCTAGTGGCCAAAAATTGCCTCTAAAACATTAAAACTAGCATCGCTTTACTGTTAACACGGCCTCACTGTCAGTGTGAAAGGGCTCTAAAGGCACCAGTTATATTTGTTTAGGGATATAGGGGCAATAGTTGTTGCCCTGCATGCACATCCTACAGTAAAATCTTCACCTGTGTGAGCATTCGGTTTGTGTTGAAACGTGGCATTCCACATGACTGTCACAGATTAATACATGACCTCTATAGTGTGAGACCTGACACTTCCTGGAAAGAAACTATATCCCAAGATTACTAGGTCTCTCAATGTGTTGCTCATTAGGGTGAGGGCTACACAGTAATTTGATTTGACACAGACAAGCAGGCAGCTCAGACTGAGCGTACCCGTGTAGCTGGGAGATGAGTTTCATCACATTAGCATGCACATTTGTAACGCAATGGGAAAAGCAGGGATGCTGTGTGACCCAAAACAGGTTACAAGTTATGTCACCTTGGCATTTAGCAACAAACTAGCTGCAGTTTATACAATGTGCAAGCTCAACAGAGTCCTCAGAGCTACAGGCAAATATAAAAATAAATAAAAAAAAGGGCTCAAATGTAACCTTAAATGACATACATAACTGGGGTCACTGATAGACAAAAAAAAAAAAAAAAACAGACAAGAAAATGCACGTACTGTATACTCCGGCAAGTAATGTGTTCTGCTAGACAGCCAAGACCTGTTATATAGTTCTAACATTATGTCTTCTAAAGGGCAACCAAGTTAAAGGGAAAGGAAAGTCGAAACCTAACCAAGCTTAAATCTATGCCCACCTCCATTCTAAGCCTATTCTATCTACCCTCTAAAAAGAAAGCTGTACTTGCCTATTCTGAAGTGTCTGGTCCGATCACATGATCTCTCCAGCCTCAGTGTAGAGATCACCGGCAACAGATGTAGAGTCTGAGCAACGACATCACAAAGGGCTTGCTATGGGGCATCTGTTATTAGCTGCTCCTCTACACTGAAGCTTGCACTGGAAGCTAGTTGTGTGAAACGACTTCAGAATAAGATAAGTATAGACAGTAGATTGAATAGCCTTAAAGCAGGTGTTTTTTTTTTTTTCAAACATGGTATACTTGCCTGCTCTGTACAGTGGTTTTGCACAGAGCAGGCCGGATCCTCTTGGGTCCCTTGCTTGTGCTCCTGGCTTCTCCCTTCTGATGGGTACCCCCACAGCAAACGGCTTGCTGTGGGGGCACCCAAGCAGGCATGCTCCCAACCTGTGGCTTGCTGCCAAAAGCAAATTTAGAAATCAAAGTCCCCAGAGAGGAAAGGCTTTCATGGACAATGCTGGATCAAGAGGGGGCCCAGGTAAGCATGGGAGTGGGGGGGCTGCAGCACACAAGGTTTCTTTTAGCTTTATTCATAGAATGCATGAAGGTTAAAAAAAATAAAACAACTTGTGCCTTTACACCCAATTTAAGAATGGGGGTGGATTTAGCCTTTAACAGAAGGCAGAGTAGGGACATCATGCCTGCTGTTTGCAATAGCAATTGAATAGCTAGTTAGCCACTCCGATCGCTATAACAAGAGCAGACTATGGGCATCAGCCTGGTACAAGCACTTGAAGGCAAATGACATACCATGTTCGTCATTTGGCAGCAAGTGATTAATGCAGGTAATGCATTAAGGGGAAAAAAAAATGGTCTTGCCTTTATAGCCACTTTATTGTCCCATACAAAATGGTAAAATGCACAGTAATTAGATTTACCATTTACAGGAGATACTACTGTGCATATTTGAGTTGCCACATACTAGCCCTTTATATTTGTTGTATTTTTTGGTGCATTTAAAAAACACCTACATCGTCAAAAGGCTTTGCGCAGAATTTGACAGGTGCATTTGGACCTACAGTATATCTCTTGCAACTTGAGATGACGCAGAAAAAGCTTGCAGATTATGAACGTTAGATTAGGGCTCCCAACTTGCATACTTGGTTCAAATATTCTTAACATGAAAAGTTAAAATGCTGCTGAAGTATAAAATTTAAGACACTACTTTTAGAAAAAAGAACCCATGAACAAGCCATTTTCTCCCCAGCATACAGGCAGCTAACTGAAGTCTATTAGAACGCAGCAGGTATAAGGAACTGTAACATGGCCTAAGAGAGGAAACCCCCCCCAAATCAAGCTTCTGGGTAGACTTTGAGACAGTGTACAAAAAAGTAGTGAGGAAAAATACCTACTTTTCAAGTGTTCTCCAGCACCAGACATCAGGTAGTAAAATATATGGAATGCTCGTTCTTCTTTGGCCTGGCGAATTGCACGTGATTTTTCCAGCAAGTCTGGAACTCAGTCAAGGGAAAAGAAACACACATCCAAGAATAAAAGTATACCAGCTTAAGAATGTATTGTACCAAGTAGCCAACACTATGAAGGTCTCAGAACAGCAGGTACTACGTATAACCTATTCTGCCAGGGGAGGCAGAAAGCACAAGTGCAAACTAAAAGTGCACTTATCCAGCATTGAGGTTTGAAACAAAAAAGGCACCCTAGCAAATTCTGTAGATTCTTTATTGTAATACTAAACAGTTTTCTAAAAGCCAATGACCCAAAAGGGGGAAAATAAATAAATACTGAGGAATAACAGATGCTAATGTGACCTGAAAAGGTAATGCTTATGCATCAAGTTTTATGCTTTAATTACTTCTATCACAACATAAGATTTGTAGTGACAGGTTATCTTCATGTAGACAACAGGGGCATAAATAGAATGCACAGTGTACAAACCCTGTAGTGCAGGGGTAGGCAACCTTAACCATTCTAGACCAGGCTGCAGCACTTCAGAGTTGGGTCTAGAGCGAAAATTATTGCTCTCGCACGAACTATCGCAATACCTCACGTGTGGTGCGCATACCATATATGTGAGCAACGTGCACGTGTTCACTTCTGTGGGTGAGCACAGAGGGATAGGGTACTTTAACAAATTTGTATTCTTACACTTTTTTTGGATCACTTTTATTCCTATATACGGTAAAAAGACCCCAAAAATGTCTCCTTTAATTACTTGCTCTTAAAAAATAAAAAATGTACCTTTTTTAAACAACTTTTAACTTTTCAACTTCCAGCCTGGACTGAAAGCCATTCCGGTCCTCCAAAGCCATAGGAGCGATCTTCTCTGATCGCTTCTGGGACTACTCAGTCGGATCGTTCCTCGGTCTCGCTAGTTTTAATGGCAAGCCCGAAAAACACCAGCCAGTGAGTGAGCAGGGGGGTGGCATCCCCTTCTGCTACTTCTGAAAACGTTCCACTGCATCATGAGTTACACAGAATGCTTTCACAAGAAAGCCAGCCACCAGCTGAAGAAAGATGGTTAAAGAGAGATCTACCTGAAATTGGGAGAAGTCAGTATCACTTGTGAATGAGCCCCACATTGCATTCGACAGCAGCACCCTTAGGGCGCACACAAAGTTGGTGGTGGTAAAACCCTGCAGTTGAGTTTACAGTCACCCCAATCCCTCCCAGGTTCACATCACACGGCAGGAATTAAACCCTGTTGCTTTTGATGGGTGCTACTGCCTGCTACATGTGACCTATTCAGGTAAATGGGTCCACTCTGCATGTGCAACCCAACTGCATGCATCTGTGGGGTCCGAGAGGTTAAAGCAGGTGGTCAGAAAAAAACACAAGGCTGCCTGCTTTAACACCTTGTTTGCTGTACTGCACAAGGTTGCAGGGCTTTTGCAGAGTGACCTCATTCACTTGAATGGGTCCATGCTTGGCAGGTGCTACACCCACCAACCATGACCGGGCATACAATGCCTGCTGTGACATGTTTATGCCACTAAAGTGGGCAAGTTGAGGCATGGGTGGTAAAAACCCACGTGTGACCTATGGTGTTTTACCACCCCCCAAACTACTAAATGTAAATTAACCCTTACTGCTCTGAGCCCCCTATAGGCCGCTTTCACAACATGTTGTGGTTTACCTGCACCACGGGTGCAGTGCATCAGTGACTTCCCTGGGTTAGCTGTACTTTGCCATAGACCATTATATTCTGCAGGTTTGGTGCACTTTCTGAAAGCACATCAAAAAGCCTGCATTCAGAAAGTGCACCACACCTGCAGGGTAGAAGTCTATGGCTAAGCGCAATACACCCATGGTGTGGGTAAACCACAGCGCATCCGTGTAAAAGCAGCCCTCTATTACACCCATGTGTATTGCTACACACTGACCCGAAGATCTCCTGTCCTGCTGCTGGCACCACTGGAGACTGCAATGACATTCTTTGGCGTTTTTGTCGCAGGTGCCCCCCCCCCCCGTTCCTCTGGGGGAGTCTTAGGCATGGCTCCTTTGAGTTGGGTGTTTCTTCTGTAAATTGTTCCCACTGCCCAAAAGAACCCCCCCGGATCATCTACCTGATTTTTAAAAAACCGTTTTGGCCATAAGACCCATTCCATTCCTCAGTGTTAAATGTAGTATTCATGTTAGTTTTCGTAACATTTCATTGTGCACCAAAATAAATGAGATTTTTAATGCATCTATTTAGATCAAATTATCCCCTACACCAGTGGTCATCAACCTTGTCCTCCTGCAGGCCCACTAACAGGCAAGGTTTGCAAGAAAACTGAAATACCTCACAGGTGATGTCATTTGCTGCTCTAGTGATTGCAGTATTCTAGTCTGCATCTTCCTAGGGTAATACATAAAACCTGGCCTGTTAGTGGGCCCAGCAAGAATGGTTGATGACCACTGCCCTAGAAGACCATATATGCACAGGTCGAAACGCATTGAATTGCCACACAGTTTAACATTAAAACATTATGTAATGGAATGCTGTGTATATCTTTGTTTGCATTGCTGTACTATGGCAACTGTATTGTATGTACTGTATAGCCAGAATCTACATTTCAAATGTATGACATAACTTTTTTCTCTTGATCTTGTTACACTACATCTAAAAAAAACCTGGGTGGGAATCTTCCCATTTTTTCACTCTGGAGACCGCTAGCAGGAATAAGAGGTGGTGTGCTGTTGGGACAGGAGCCAGCACTTCAGAGGCATCAGGTAATCCAGCTCTTGCTCTCTAATATATGGGATGGCGGGTCAGCAAGCCCAGACCGCGATCTACCAGTTCCCTGACCAATCTCTACGATTGCCATGTCGTAACGCGTAGGGTGAAGGGAGACGTACACCGGGATTGCTGTGATACCAGCGCGGTGCCGCTGTGTTATATGCTTGTTTTACTTCTATGTTTTGTAAGTGCAAATTTTATTTATTAAACGCCTTTGTATGAATGATAATGCACTATTGGAGGTCCTCTTTCCTGTTTTTATCCCACC